>CAUYOR010021910.1:0-22047 GCA_963573925.1 Callimico goeldii
TCACTGCAACCTCCGCCTCCTGGGTTCAGGCAGTTCTCCTGCCTCAGCCTCCTGAGTAGCTGGGATTATAGGCACGCGCCACTGTGCCCAGCTAATTTTTTGTATTTTTAGTAAAGACGGGGTTTCACCATGTTGACCAGGATGGTCTTGATCTCTTGACCTTGCAATCCACCCACCTCGGCCTCCCAAAGTGCTGGGATTACAGGCTTGAGCCACTGCACCTGGCCCTAGAAAGATAGATTAACTGAACAAAATAGAATCCAGAAGTAGATGTATGCATATGTGGTCAATTGATTTCAACAGAGCACCAAAGCAATTCAATGGGAGAAAGGATAGTGTTTGCAAGAAATGAGACTATAACAAGTAGATCTCCATATATTTTAAAGAACGACTCTAGATCTCTACCTCACACCATATATCAAAATTAACAAATTCAAATGGGTCAGAGATATAAATGTAAAAGTGAAAACCATAAAGCTTGCAGAAGAAAACATAAGAGAAAGCCTTTGTGACCCTGAATAAGGCAGCGTTCTTTGGTAGGACACAAAAACATGAACCATAAAAGAAAATGTCGATAATTGGACTTCATCAAAATTACAAATATCTGTTCATTAAAAGACACTGTTAAGTATAAAAGACAAGCCATAAACTGGGAGGAAGTTTTTGCAAAATACTTAGTTGACAAAGGGCTTGTTGTTAGGATGCATACAAATTCTGAAAACTCAATTTAAAAAACCCTCAAAAACAAAGAAACAAAAAAACAGCCCAAATATTTAAACAGGCGCTCTACCAAAGAAAATATAAATAGCAAATTAGCACAGGAAAAGATGCTCCAAATCATTAGAGAATCAGAAAATGAAAATTAAAGCTACAATGAGATACCACTACACATCTATTAAGAAGGCTAAAAATTAAAAATTAAAATTAAAAAACAATGGACAACACCAAATACTGGTGAGGATGCAGAGCGACAGGAACACTCAGACATTGCTTAGCGGGAATGCAAAATGGTACTGCCGTTCTGGAAAAGTTTGACTTTATTATTTTTTAAAAAAGTAAACATGTACTCACCACATGAGTCAGCAATCCCATTCCTAGATATTACCCAAGAGAAATAAAAACATACACCCACACAACGACCTGCACATAAATGTTCTAGCAGCTTCATTTAATGATAGCCAAGAACCGGCAAATGGATAACAGATTGTGGTACGTGTATATAATGGAGTCCAGTCAACGATAAAAATAAATAAAACTACTGTAGACATCCACATGAATAAATCACATAAGCTTTATGCTGAGTGAAATAAGGCAGTCTTAGAAAGCTATGTACTACCTGGGCATGGTGGTTCATGCCTGTACTCCCAGCACTTTGGAGGCCGAGGTGGGTGGATCATTTGAGGTCAGGAGTTCAAGACCAGCCTGGCCAACATGGTGAAACGCCATCTCTACTAAAAATTACAAAAATTAGCTAGGTGTGGCGACATGTGCCTGTAATCCCAGCTACTCAGGAGGCTGAGGCAGGAGAATCTCTTGAACCCGGGAGGTAGAGGTAGGTTGCAGTGAGCTGATATCACACCAGTGCACTCCAGCCTGGGCGACAGAGCAAGACTCCAACTCAAAAAAAAAAAAGCTATGTACTGTAGGATTCCCTTTATACGCTATTCTAGAAAATGCAAATTATAGAGATAGAAATCAAATCAGTGGTTGCCAAGAGTTGGGTGGAACACAGAACTTGTGAGGGTGATGGAAATGTTCTACATCATGACTGTGGTGGTAGCTACACTATTACATACATTTGTCAAAACAAGCAGAACTGAACATTTTTATAGTGTGAGTTTCACTGTATGTAAATTATACTGCAATAAAACTGACAACAAAAAGAGAGACATTGGACGGCATCCATCCACCTCTGCTTCTTACCAGGGAGCTCCTGGGAGCCTCTCCAGTGTCTCCCCTTCCTGCCCTGCTTGAGGTGGGCTGAGCAGCACGGCGTCCCTGCAGAGAGAATGGGGAATGGGCAATGCCCACACAGGAGTGGCATGGGGTGAGAAGGAACCATAGTCCCATCAGCCCTGACCACCAGCCCATCTCTCATCACCGTTCAGCAGAGGGAGCTCAAGTCAGGTTTTTGGCACCTATTGGCAGAGCCAGAGTCAAGACACAGAGGGTGGGGAGTGTTGTACAGATTATGGCTGACTCTGAATGGTCAGCATAATCTGTACAACACATCTGTGCAATCTGAGCTTCCATGCAGCGGCAGCTGTCCTTGACCCGTTCCCCTCCTGGTCAGCCCCTCCTGACCTTCCCAGGCCTGCAGGAAGGGCAACGACCATTATCACCTGGCTTTGATCCCCACAAAGCTTCATGTGGTACCTAGCTTTTCTCTCTAGGATATTTATGGAGCTGAGAGAGGAAATTATCGTTGAGTAATCACCTGTTAAGTCCCAGGTCATGTTCACTTTGTATAAAATATTTAAAAATAAGGCCAGGCACGGTGGCTCACACCTGTAATCTCCGCACTTTGGGAGGCTGTGGAGGGAGGATCACTTGAGGCCAGGAGTTCTAGAGTAACACAACACGACCTCCTCTCTCCTAAAATGTTTTGAAAATTAGCTGGGTGTAGTGGCACATGCCTGTGGTCCCAGCTACTGAGGAGGCTGAAACAGAAGAACTGGTTGAGCCCAGGAGGGTCTAGGCTGCAGAGAGCTGTGATCCTGCCACTGCACTCCAGCCTGGGTGACCGAGCTGGAAAGACCCTGTCTCAAATAAAAAAAACTTTTTTAAATTACAAAATAATAAAAGATTTAATGTAACCCTTACAACAGTTACCTAAGATCATGCTATTACTGACTCCACTTTACAGATGTGGACGTTGAGACCCACGGAAGTTAAATCCCCCGGTCAGGAGAAGGCTAGCTGAGGGCTTTGGGACGCCGCCTGGCTCCGGGAGTTGTGGCTGTCCCTGCCCCACATACATTTGGTTCTTACCCCTTTGCAGCGAATTCCTCAACCACAGATGTCCCTCTGCTCTCTAACTCACAGTGAGCTCGCTGCCCAAAGTCCTGCTCTGGCCTCCTGCCTGGACCTGACCACGTTCGGGCCCACAGGGGACGAGTCACACCTGGCAAGCCAAGTGGGGGAGGCCGCACCCGTGAAGGGCCCTGGCTCCTCCGCAGCGCCCCCGGCTGGAACCCGGTGTAACTGCAGAGACCCCTGGATCCCAGCAGCTGCCTCCAGGTGACGCCAGCCTTCAGACCGTCCCTGACTCGAGGAGGTGACCAGGTTTCCTGCGCTGCCGGTGGATGAGGAGGCCGTGAGCGCTGCAGAGGACCCTCCCTCTCTCTGGGCAGCCTTCCAAGCCTTGGCACCCCAACCCCCAGCACTGGGCACTTGGGAGCATGGCAGCTGCCCTGGATTATACCGGTGCCAGTGCTTTGGGCATCTGGGTTGGTTTGGATGTGGGTGCCTTGGGCAGAGTCCATTATGCAGGTCAGAATCAGTGTGCGGACCCCGCATAGACTTGCCATGGAGCAAGTTAGGGTGGGGAGGAGTGAAGGGCAAGAAGTTGGTGGGGAAGGGAAGCGGTGCCCAGAGAATACCCACAACATCTTGTGCCTAGGAGGCAAACAGAGAGCAGTGATCCCTGCAGACTTCCGGGGCGACACCTGGAGCAAGAACAGGAACATACAAGGTGTTGCCTTGTGTGGTCGTGCATGGGGTCTTCATGCTTCCTGCCTGAGTTCCCAGGAGTTTGTCTCTGCTTCTCTAGGCAGCTGCCACAGCCTCTCACAAACAGCTCCTGGCTCCTCACTTCCCGTAGTCTTAATTCCAAAATCTATTGCCCCATGTGTACCTGCCCCTGGATCCTGCAAGGTGGGCCTTCCTTGTTAAGAGTTTCACCCTGTTCCTCTAGGACAGAATCTCATTGATCCCCTGGGTCAGGTGACTTCCCTGGGCAATGAATGGAAACGGGGTCACATGCCCCATTTAGAGGTGCAGACTTTGAGAAGGAGCGTGGGCAACTCCTCCTAGGAACGGGTAGGGCAGGGAGGAAAGGGGGGCATCTCTGGTGCAGCCTGGTGCGGTGCCTCAGGCATCTGGTTACAATCAGCACAAGCTGTTTCCACCAATTTAAGGAAACTTCAGGAGGAAGAGGGTTTTAGGAGGGCATGGGGACCCTCCTACACCCAAAGCCAGGATATGCCACCAATCATAAGGAGGTAGAGGCCGGTTTCCGCTGCTTCCTGGGACTCTCCAGGTCTCCCCAGTGTCGTGTCTCCATCTCTCTCTGCACTCCTGCATCTTCCTTCTCATCACCTTCCTCTGCTTTAAGCCTAAACAGGATGCCCAGGACCTGGCCTCAACCTTCCGAGTCTGGTGCCCACAGTGTACTGATGGTGTGAGACCCTATTCCTGTAGGATGGGGAACAGAATCGGATTGATCTCCTGGGTTAGGTGACTTCCTTGTGCAATCAACAGAAGCCAGCAAGGTGGGGTCACATGCCCGATTTGGAAGTGTAGACTTTGAGGAGGTGTGTGGGCAACTCTTCCTAGGAACTGGTAGGGCAGGGAGGAAAGGGGGGCATCTCTGGTGCAGCCTGGTTTGGGCAGCAAGATGCTTAGTAAATGCTGATAGGCTTCAGGACACTGGCAAAGGTGTCAAGCTGGACCCTTTATTTCTGCCCTTCTCCCTTCTGGCACCCCAGCCAGGAAATTGCTGCAGCCTTTCTGGATTCCCATTCATTTTTCTTACTAGTTCACAAAAGGAGCCAAGTGGAAGCAGCAAGACCTGAGTTCAAATTAAATCTGCCAACTACCAGCTCAGTGAATCTAGGCAAGTAATACAAAGTTGAGTGTCCTTGCCTGAAAAGTAGAGGTTAGAGGGATGCTATGTGCAGTTTCATGGGAGGGGGTGAGGGGAGTTCGTGAGCAATTGGAGGTGAGGATGGAGCCCAGTGCCCAGCATCCACACACTGGGGACCCAAAGAGGGGCATCTTCTCATGGTTTTATGTCTCAGAAATTGGGATGGCATGTCATTGGGACAGTGTCCTTTTTTCTTGTACAGTGGCACATAAATAGATCTGTTTTATAATTAATGGCATCCTAGATTTGATGAAATATGGAATATTTCCTGTTGTGCTGATCTTGGACAAACTACAATGTTTCTGGGTAAAATGTCCCCATCTGTAAAACAGGGACAACGTCCCTCCCTTAGCCAGCCACTTGGGGCTAAAATGAGACCACATCTGTCAAGGGTTTTGCCCTCACCTCCCTCCCCACTGGACGGCATCCGTGGTGGGCAGAGGTGGGCTTCAGGCATCCCAAGACGTGCTGAGCTAGGACCAGGAGTGCTACTGCCACTTTTGTTTGTCTATGGAGAGGGAGGCCTCAGCGCTGAGGGCCAAGCAAATATTTGTGGTTATGCATTAACTCGAACTCCAGCCTGTCATGGCGGCAGGACGGCGAATTTGCAGTATCTCCATGACCCACCCTTGTGAGTCCCCCTCCAGACAGGTATACAAGGGGTGTAAAGGGAGGGCTGTCTCCGGGAGAGGAGAGCTAGGTGGTGGTGAGGGCTGAGTCCTCCAGCCAGGGTGCTTGAGACCACCTGAGTTTGGGGTAAAAGGAAATGAAGGCCTCCACTGGCACGGCCTGGCAGCCACAGTCCTGGGGCCCTTTGCCACGTGCCTCCCTCTTTTCAGGACCAGGGTCCCAGGGCCCAGGGCCCAGGGCCATTCCGACAGGCAGTTTGGAGCTCAGGACCCTCCATTCTCCCCACCCCACTTCCCCCTTTGGGGGTATCAGATTTAAACAGATCTCAGAAGCAGCCTCAGAGGGAGTGGGCGAGACTGCAGAGCAGGGGCTGGCAGGGTGTGCAGAGGGCCAGGCAGCCTACCCACTGGGGTGGCTCCTTGGTCTCTGGCCCCCAGGGCTACCTCTGTGGGCTTGTGGGGCACCTGGTGGTTTGGGGCAGGGGTTGAAGTTCCAGGCCTGGAACCACACAGGCCTGGCCTTGAGTCCTGGCTCTGCCACCTCTGGGGTTAGATTTTTAAGAAACCACTGAACTCCTCTGAGCCTCAGTTTCCCCTCTATGAAATGGGGTTGACAGCATTAATAGCTACCTCTTGGGTGGTTGTGAGCCTTAACTGAAGTCATAATAGCTCATGTTTACTGAGCACGAGCTCTGTGTGCAGCCTGTTTGGAGAACTTAATGTGGATTAACTCCTTTAATTCTCACAACACCCTTTAAGGCAGAAATACAACACGTGATTCCATCCATTTTATAAAGGAGGAAGTGGAGGCATGGAGCAGTTAAGCATCGTGGCCAACACTGCCCTCCAGTAGGTGCTGGAGCTGGAGTTTGCACTGTGCAGTCTGGCTTCATGGCCTGCCCTCTGAATCCTGTAAAAATTGCTTGAAGGGCGCCATGAGTGTCCAATCAACTTTAGCTAATATTCTCAGCCCAGCCATCGGACCGACAGAGGCAGCCAACCCACTGCCCCCAGGGAGGGTACAAACATCCTGGCGCCCTCTCCACCGCATTTTGGAGCTGATATCTAGGCAAGCAGTGTGATCTTAGTCCCACATAGAGGGGACAGTTGAGGCCTTCTGAGGGTGGCTATGTGTCTAGCGAACAAGGGCCCTCAATCCCAGCTTTCGCCCTAACAGCCAGCACACAGGGACAGTCCTTTCATTCCACCTCCACCTGGAAGGTGCAGGCAGAGCGGCGGTGGGGGTGGGCATTACCTGGAGCTCAGAAGTCCTCCTCAGACAGGTGCCAGTGCCTCTGGAATGTGGCGGCTCGCAAGCCTCCTGCTGTTCCTGGCCACCTGGGGAATTTCCAGCACACCAACTTCTCTTGGTAAGACCTCCCCACCCTTACCCCGGGACCCCTGTGGCCTCTACAAGGCCTGAGTGGGCATCTGCCCAGGACTTCACAGCTTCCACTATCTCTCTGAGCCCTGGGTGAGATGAGGGGCAGACGGAAATGGCAGGAATCAATTGATCAGTCCCAGGTAGGCCAGCTGCCAGAGCGCCACACAAGGGCTGCCAGGGCAGGCACGCGTGACAGCAGGGAGCCCCACGATTACTTCCTAAAGCTCCCTCCGCCCCATGGGATGGTCGCAGTCCCCTGGGCCTTCCCTCTTCACCCACTCACTCCCTCAGCTGTGAAGACCCCAGGCCCAGGCTACCACCCACACTGCCCAGAGCAGCCTCTCCTCGTCAAACGCACGTCGTGTTCATGGCTGCCCTGCCCCAGCCCCTTTCCTGGTCTCCACAGTCAACAGGAGAAGGCCATGATTCTTGGGGAGTCTGCCCGACACGCAGGCCCCTAGAGCCACACCATTCTGTTGGTTGCATTTGTATGTTTATTGAGCTGCTTATCTGCCTGGGACCCGTACTCCCCCCTTTTCTCTGAGGTGTCCTCAGCTCAGGCACACCTCCTCTAGGATGTCTTTCCCTCCAGCCCTCATCCCTCCCTCCTAACTGTCCCCTGCACCCAAGACAAACACTTCACAAAGCCCAGGAGACATTTGGTGACTCTCACTGGGTAATAGGTCTGTCTGTCCTCCAGGTATCACTGCCCAAGGGGAGGAGCATGGGGAATGCTTGGCAGGGGGAGGAGAGGGAGACTGGGGGAAGCGTCAAGCTGTGTACTGGCGGAACAGTGAGACGACTGACTTGGCAGTCTTTACAGCAGCAGCCAGGGCACTCATCCTTGAGTGCTATCTCTGGGCCAGGGATGGTATTGGGTGTTTTACATGACAATCTCATCCCCACGTTTTGGACGAGTAAATAGAGGCTGAGTGGAGCGATGAGGAGGCTGGCCTTATGGTGCTGGCCAGGCACATGTGACTGCAAGAGGTAAAAACACTGGCTCAGATACACAGAGGTCAGGGTGGGGTTCATAGGGAGGCCTGTCCATTTCAGAGCAAGGCTTCCTCCTCCAACTGCCATCTGCTTCCCAGGGAGGAAGAGAGCAGAGAAGCCCAGTGACTGGCTATGACCTAGAATTAGAATGAGTCCTGAGGGGGCGGAGACCAGAACTTCCCAGGCTCTCCTGCTGGGCTTCCTCAGACCCCCTCATGGCCCCAGCCCCTCTCAGGCCCCTCCACCAAGGTGAGCTCCCCCTCCCTCCAAAACCAGACTCAGTGTTCTCCAGCAGCGAGCGTGCCCACCAGGTACTGCGGGTCCACAAACGCGCCAGCAACTTCCTGGAGGAGCTCCGGCCTGGCAACCTGGAGCGGGAGTGCGTAGAGGAGATCTGTGACTTCGAGGAGGCCAAGGAAATTTTCCAAAACGTGGATGACACAGTAAGGCCACCATAGGTCCAGGGGATAAGGCTCGGGGGTGAGCTGGTGACCAGCAGGGGCCTGGAGGAGCATGTGGGGACCCAATGCTGAGGCCCTCTTAGGAGCTGGGGAGGTGGTGGGTGCCAGCCCCCTCTCCTCCCGCTTGTGGGGGTCGCTGAGGGAACTGATGAGGATGCCGGCCTTATGGTGTTGGCCAGGCGCATGTGGCTGCAAGAAACAGAACTCAAGAAGAAGCTCCAGTAAAGAGTGTGGGGCAGCCCTAGGCAGAGACTCCCACCCAACCATGCTGTAGGCGGTTTTTTCTACCCTCCAGCCACCACTGAGCACCACTGCCTCCCCTCCCTGTCTTACAAAGACCCAAAGACCACCCTGCTACCACCCATGCCCCTGCTGATCAGGGTATGTGTGACCGAGACTCACTTCTGTCCACATAAAATCGCTCACTCTGTGCCTCACATCAAGGAGAGAAAAATCTGATTGCTTGGGGGGGTCAGAAGACAGGGTTTGTGTCCTATTTGCCTAAGGGTCCAAGCCCTTTGGGGCCTTCAGAGCCCTGTGGAGGTGGCCCAAGGTAGCAGGGTGAGCTTGGTAAGGGGGCTGGCTTCCTGAGACAAGGCTCAGACTCATTCTGTTCCTGGAGCTCACTTCAGCCACTAGAACCTGAAAGTTGTGCCCTGACCCGGCCTTCCAAGGTATCCATCTGTAGGCATGCTTTCCAGCGCAGGCTTTCAAGACAGAAGGAGACCCTTTGGCCTGCACCCTCTCTTGCCCTCAGACTCCACCTCCTTGACTGGACCTCCAAATGCTCCCCTCCATCCCCACCGCCTCTTTCCCCAGTGGCCTCCCTGGCAGAGCCACAATGACTTTCTGCCGGCATCGGCACACATCTGATCTCATCAGGCGGATGCTCCCACCTCACCCATGCTCTCAGCCACCGCAGGCCTTGGCTGGCCTCTCTGATGGAGCAGGCATCTCAGCGTGGGGTGGCTGGTCCCAGACTACCAGCAGCAGCAGCAGCCCAGTCCTGATACCTGGTTAGGAACGCAGACCCTCTGCCCTGGCCCCCACAACTGACAACACTGGCTTAGGGAAAGGCTAGGTGCTCAAGGGTCCTTGAGCCGGTGCGCAGAGGGAGTGATGGAGCTGGAAGGAGGCCGAGCGACCTGGCGAGGGTTTCGGTCCCTTGCGTTGCAGAGGCTGCTGTGGGAGCGGACAGTCGCTAGAGCAGCGCTGGAGCTGCTTGGGCGAGGGCGTTGCTCGAGGGACGCAGGATGGAGGCTGGGCGCGGGCGGGGGATGCTGGAGGGCGGGGGAGGCGGGCGTGGATCCCTGCGTGTCCGGAAGCGCTCTCCTCCCCTGCCCACTCACCGGCCGCCCTGCCTACCCGGGCGCGCCCCCTCCGCACATCTGGCTGCAGGCGCCTGACGCTGCCCGCTCTCTCCGCAGCTGGCCTTCTGGTCCAAGTACGTCGGTGAGTGCGTTCTAGATCCCCGGCTGCGCTGCCGGCGCCCGCGGCCCTCGGGGTCTCTGTCCGCTGACCCCCTACCCCGCCTTGTGTCGCAGACGATGACCAGTGCTTGGTCCGGCCCTCGGAGCACCCGTGCGCCAGCCTGTGCTGCGGGCACGGCACGTGCATCGACGGCATCGGCAGCTTCAGCTGCTACTGCAGCGACGGCTGGGAGGGCCGCTTCTGCCAGCGCGGTGAGGGGCGAGGGGGGCGCGGGCGCGCGGGCGGCGGGGCGGGGCTGGGGCCGGGGGGCGCCGCGCCAGCTCCCGCTGCCCGCTCCCTCCTCTGCCCGCAGAGGTGAGCTTCCTCAACTGCTCGCTGGACAACGGCGGCTGCATGCACTACTGCCTGGAGGAGGAGGGCGGACGGCGCTGCAGCTGCGCACTGGGCTACAAGCTGGGGGACGACCACCTGCAGTGCGAGCCCGCAGGTGAGAGGCCACCATACGTCGCCCAGGAATCGCGCCGGGTGCTCGCGGGCGGAGTGGGCAGGCCCCCTGACGGGGCGCGGCTCGGGGGGCTCAGGAGGCTTCTAGGGAGGGAGCGAGGAACAGAGTTGAGCCTGGGGTGGACTGCAGACTTAGTGCGGTCAGCCAGGGAGCGGAGCGTCCCCTCCGCTTTCCCTGCTTGCTCTCCTGGCGTCCCCGCCTTCCTCTGCGCGTCCCTGCCCACCTGGGGCCACCTCCCGGAGCGCGAGTCCAGGGGTGGCTCCGATCTCCAGTCTGAGCGGATCTGGGGCCAGGACTGCAGCGCCTCCATCTAGCCTGGCTGCATTTATTTTCTCTGATGTCCGGCGGGAATCTCATTTCCCTCTTTACCCCTTGCTTCTTTGAGGAGAGAACAGAACCCTGATTCTGGCTTCTTTTATATTTTCCTTTTTATGCATTTTAATCAAGTTTATATATGTATGAAGCTTTAAAAATCAGTTTTACAACTCTTACATTTTAGTATGCTGTTCCTTGGCGTGGTCTTTTTTTCATTCATTTTCATTAAAAGGTGGAGCTTTTTAATGTGGAAATTCCTATTTTCTACCTCTGGGACCATGTGTTACTTATTCCTTCCACGATCTCCCCTTTGCTTCCTCTGTTTCTCTCTCTGGGCCTCCCATTATTCAGACCTCTTTCCCCTAGTTGTATTGTGTCTTCTATTTCTCATTTCTTTGACGTTGTGTTCTTCTTTCAGGGAACTTTCCACAACTTTAGAGTTCAATGCTTCCGCTGAAAACAATTTTTGGCCAGGCTCAGTGGCTCGGATCTGTAATTCCAACACTTTAAGAGGGTGAGGTGGGAGGATTGCTTGAGCTTGGGAGTTTGAGACCAGCCTGGGCAACGTAGGGGAACACTGTCTCTTTCTTAAAAAAGAAAAAAAAAAAGAGTTAAAGTTTTAACGTTTTATTTTGAAATAATTAGAGATTCCCATGAAGCTGCAAAGAAACGCCTTGCGGACCTGTTGGCCTGTGGGCTTGCCTGCCAGGCGGTGGGAAGGCCCTGGCATTGGCAGGACCCCAGATCGTGAGGGTTTTCCTTTGAGGCTGCTTTCCTAGAGGAATCCTCCAAGCTCTTGGGGGACAGGGGATGCTCACCATGGCGTTCGGCCGTTCGGAGCAGGGCGGAGCTGGGGAGCTGGCACCTGTGCAGACCGTGAACCTTTGCCTGACTCCCTGTGGTCAGCCAAGAGCACCACTCCCTCCCCAGGTGGGCCTGGAGTCCCTAGTCAGAGTCCCTGGTTCACCTTCTGCAGGCAAGGAGAGGGGAGTCAAGCCAGTGAGGAGGCTCTAGCAGTTTCTCTTACAAATTCTCAACATGCCCCACCACCTGCACTGCCTTCCTGGAAGCCCCACGGCTTCCTGTTTCTGTGGTCCAATCCTTCCGCTGAGATTTTGCTTTCCAGTCTGCCAAGTCAGTTACTGTGTCCATTCATCTGCTGGCAGCTTCTGGAATAGTGTGGCTGTTGTGTCCTCTCCATTCTCTTGTCACTATGCAGCTCCCCTGCTGATGGCGCCCCATTGCCTCTTTAAGTCTAGCTATCTGGACTTGGCATTCAAGGCCCATTTTCAGCAGACTCAGGCTGACCTTCCAGCCCTCAGTTCTCTGTAGTGTATCTGCTCTCTTCTTGGCAGGGAGGCCTCACAAACGTGCCATGCCTACTGTAGGAGCTCTGCAAGAATGCTCACCTCCTTCTCCCTGTAATTCCTCTCCTCTGTGAGGAGCTTGGCAGCATCCCAGCATAAGACCTTGCTAATGTATCCCAGGGACCACCCCCAATCCTGGGTTACAATGAGCCTTCAGGAAGTTTAATGACCCATGTAAGAACCACAGCCAACAGGTGATGCAGCCTGGTCTGACTCTTGCCATTCGGTGGCACTGTTTGTTGACTGACTGACTGACTGGAGCGGGATTGTAACTAATATTAATGCAGTGGTCTAAGTATCATTGGTCCCTTGAACCCTGCACTGTGGCAAAGTGGCCTGTAGGCAGGAGGAGGACAAAGACAGGAGGGCAGTCTCCGGAGGAGTGCCTGGCAGGCCCCTCACCACTTCCGCCTACCTCAGTGAAATTCCCTTGCGGGAGGTTGTGGAGGCGGATGGAGAAGAAGCGCACTCACCTGAAACGGGACACAGAAGACCAAGAAGACCAAGTAGACCCACGGCTCATCGATGGGAAATTGACCAGACGGGGAGACAGCCCCTGGCAGGTGGGAGGCGCTAGGTCCAGGGTCACTGAGCCCTGCCCCGCAGCTGTGCTCAGGGTGCAGAAACCGAAAGGGAAGCTGCCATTGCTTGCAGGGGATGATAAAGGTGGGGGATACTTCAGGGAAAAAGAGATGCAACCTGAGGGGAGAGGAGCAGCCAGGGCGGGTGAAGGGAGGAGCATGGGCCATGGAGGGGGGGTGCAGGAGGAAGGGTTACAGTCTCTAAAAAGAGCTGGAAATTTGAGGAAGAAGCCCACCAATAGGAGAGGGCTAGGAGGGAGGGCTGGGCCTGTGTAGCCCTCCAGCCTCGACATGGGCACTGACACTTACTGGGTTCCCCTCTCTAACAGGCATGGGGCAATAGAAACCAACAAGAGCGGATACTGGCCCTGCCCTGGGGACTCAGACTCCTTGAGGGTCAGGACCCCAAAGACCGGGCCCCATTGGGGCCAGAGCCAGGAAGGCCCTTCAAGAGAGGGGCTGCGGGAGGCCCAAAGGGAATACCCAGGCATCCTGGGGGCCACAGAGTCTTCCCGGAGGACACAAGGCCTGGCCAAGGGTCCAAGGATGAGAGGAGCTCGCTGGGTGACTTTGGGTGTGGCTGAGGGTGCCTGGAACAGTATGAACAGTATAGGAACAGCATGGGCAGTCAGGAAGACACCCTGAGACAGGATAACACTGTAAAATGGGCAAAAATAGAAAATGCCAGAAAAGGGCCAAGGCCGATGCCCACATGACCAGGGAACCCAGGAAAGTGCAGATGAGACCCAGGTGCCCTGAACTGGAGGCAGCCCTGTGATGTCATTATTTTGCCCCATTGCAGGTAGTCCTGCTGGACTCGCAGAAGAAGCTGGCCTGCGGGGCGGTTCTCATCCACCCCTCCTGGGTGCTGACAGCAGCCCACTGCCTGGAGGACCCCAGGAAGCTCCTTGTCAGGCTTGGTATGGGCTGGAGCCAGGCAGGAGGGGGCTGCCAGAGGCCTGGGTGGGGGGACCAGGCAGTTTGTTCAGGTTAGGGGGACCCTGCTCCCCAGGTGCTTAAGCAAGAGGCTTCTTGAGCTCCACAGAAGGTATTTGAGGGGAAGAGGCCTATGTGCCCTGCTCTGCCCACCCCTGTGACACCTGGTATTTTGCAGTAGGGGGTTCTCTGGTGCTCTCTTCAAACCTGGGCACAGTTACCTGCACACACCATGTTTGTGAGCAAGGGGCTACACAGACCCTGCTCTCTGCATCCCACTCATATGGAGCAGGCTCTGTGTGGGCCTCAGCACCCTCGGGTGCAGAGACCAGCAAGGCCTGGCCTCAGGACTGTGCCTCCCATGGACGGATGAGCATGGGGCTGTTCAGTGGGAGTCCTGGCATCTGCCAAAGCCATGAGCAGGTTGGGGGCACCCCGGCATCACCCTCGATCTATGGCAATTTCTGGAGTGGGAGGTCTGGCTCAACTATTTATGACAAAAAGAAGAAAAAGTATACTGAAAATGACCAAATTCACATTTCCTACAGCATAATCTATAGCCAGTGGCCCCCGTGGAGCTTGGCTTAAAATTTCCAGGTGCTCTTCCCCAGGAACCATCAGTCTGGCCTGAGAGGATCTTCTCCCTCAGGTGGGACCTGGCCCTCTCCTCCCTGGCAGTGCCGTGTTCTGGGGGTCCTCCTCTCTCGGTCTGCTGCTCCTGCCCTGGTCTCTCCAGCAACCATTGCTCCACATTCCTCTGTGGCTCTGATCTGTGTCTGGGGTTTTCAGGGCCCTTGGGCTTCCCTGCTGCTCATTCCTTCTCTGGTTCTGGTCTCACCTTCATGAGTCCTGAAAATGAACCAGCATCCTGCCCCTTTGAGATTGACACCGTTGGCCACTCCTTCTGGCAGGAAAAGTCACCATGGATAGGGATCCACGGCATAGACAGGTGGCTCCGGGCAGTGCCTGGGATGTGTGGGTGCACAGTCTCTGGGATGGTCCTTCTTCAGGCCCTCAGCCCAGGCCTGCAGGGGCACAGCAGTGGGTGGGCCTCGGGAAAGTGCTGTGGGGAGAGGCTCCCCGCAGCCCACTCTGATGGTGCCCTCTGCCCTGCAGGAGAGTATGACCTGCGGCGCTGGGAGAGGTGGGAGCTGGACCTGGACATCGAGGAGGTCCTGGTCCACCCCAACTACAGCAAGAGCACCACCGACAATGACATCGCGCTGGTGCGCCTGGCCCAGCCGGCCACCCTCTCGCAGACCATCGTGCCCGTCTGCCTTCCAGACAGTGGCCTCGCAGAGCGCGAGCTCACTCAGGCCGGCCAGGAGACCATCGTGACGGGCTGGGGCTACCAGAGCAGCCGAGAGAAGGACCCCAAGAGAAACCGCACCTTCATTCTCAATTTCATCAAGATTCCCGTGGTCCCGCGCAATGAGTGCAGCAAGGTGATGCGCAACATGGTGTCTGAGAACATGCTGTGTGCGGGCATCCTCGGGGACCGGCAGGACGCCTGTGACGGTGACAGTGGGGGGCCCATGGTCGTGTCCTTCCGCGGCACCTGGTTCCTGGTGGGCCTGGTGAGCTGGGGTGAGGGCTGTGGGCTCCTTCACAACTATGGTGTTTACACCAAAGTCAGCCGCTATCTCGATTGGATCCACCAGCACATCAGCGACAAGGAAGCCCCTCCAGAGAGCCAGGCAGCACCTTAGCAACCCTCCCTGCCGGGCTGGGCTTTTGCATGGCGACAGATGGAACATTAAAGGGGCATGTAACAAGCATATGGGTCTGCTGTTCTGTCTGTCCTTCCACCCCTCTTCGGGGCTGTTCTGGAGAGAAAAACATTTATTGAGCACCTATTGTATGCCACATGCTTTATGAATAGACCCTTAACTCCCAGACCAATTCTGTGGGGTGGGGAGGAGCAGATCCAAGTTCTGCAGGGTCTAAAGCTGTGTGTGTTGGGGGGACACTCTGTTTAAGAAAAAGAATAAAAACCACGACCACAGAGGCACTAGAGCCTTTCCCAGGGCTTTGGGAAGAGCCTGTGCAAGCTGGGGATGCTGAAGGCGAGGCTTGACTAGCTCTCCAGCAAGCCCAGCTTTGCAGGTAGATGGGTTTAGCTCATATCACAGAGGAGGAAACCGAGGCTCTGAGAGGTTTACATCGTGAAGCCAGGATTCAAATCTAGGTCAGATTCCAAAACCCACGTGCTTTTTTCTTTTCTCCACTGTCCTGGAGGACAACTGGTTCCATGGCACTCGGTGTGGAGGCCAGCATTAGCTCTGCCAGGGAGCATCCAGAGACCTAGAAAGTGTTGGTTCAGCTCAGAATGAGCTCACAGTGTCACTAGGGCAGGTGTTTCAGCAATGTTACACCATCAAAAACAGCAGTAAGAAAGAGTCTCTGGCTTAACCTGGCCTGATAGGCCTCATTGGATGAGACAGAAATAAGTCCAGGATACTCTGATTTGAAATTATTAAGTACCTGATGAAAGGAAATGGTGATGAGATAAAGCTGAGAAAATTCATCTAAAGCCCAAAATTAGTCTAGCTGTCTGTGTGGCCTCCAGCAAGTCTTTTCTCCTCTCTGGGCGTGGTGGTTAATTTCAGCTGTCGATTTGACTAGATGAAGGGATACCCAGCTGGCTGGCGAAGCATGATTTCTGGGTGTGTCTATTAGGTGTTCTGGAGGAGATAGGTGACTGAGTCACGGGGCTATGTGGGGAAGATCTGCCCTCAGTGTGGGCGGGCACCATCCAATCAGCTGGGGACCCAGATGGAATAAAAAGGCAGAGGACAAGTGAATTCCCTGTCTCGCCTGGAGCTGGGACACCCTTCTCCTGCCCTTGGACATCAGCTCCAGGTTCTCAAGACTTTGGACTGTGACTTATACCAGCAGCCCTCCAGGTTCTCAGGCTATTGGCCCTGGACTGAGGGTCCTGCCATAGCTCTCCTGGTTCAGAGGTCTTGAGACCCGGACTGAGCCCGTCTGGCTTGCAGGTCTGCCATGGGTCTCCTCAGCCTCCGTGATCACAGAAGCCAAATCCTCTAATAAGCCCCTTCTCATCTATCTGCATCTGTATACACATCCTGTTGGTTCTGTCTCTAGAGAACCCTGACTAATCCAGGGGACATCAGTAAGATGAAGGGGTTGGATGACAGCAGCGACTCTCCACCCTGGCTGCACATTTGCATCTCCCGGAGAGCTTTTAAAAACACTGATGTCCAGTCCCACCCCCAGAGGTGCTAATTTAACTGACTGGGCTGGGGAGGGGGGACCCAGACACTGATATTTCTCCAACTCTCCATTTCATTTTAATGTATTCACTGGGGTTGAAAGTGACTGGGTCAGGCCAGGCACCGAGGCTCACACCAGTAATCCCTGTGCTTTGGGAGCCTTAGGCAGGAGGATCGTTTGAGCCCAGGAGTTCGAGGCCAGCCTGGGCAACATAGGGAGAACTTGTCTCTATTTAAAATAATAATAATAAATAAAAATAAATGCATAGAAATTAACCAAATGGTCTTTAAGGGCTCTTCTCCTCAGGTGAACTCTAGTTCTAAAACTCTCCAGGCCAACAGGGATAAAGCCAGTTACCTGAGAAAGCACAGCACAGCTCCGTCCATAGTAAAATAATGGAGGACTCGATCTGTGGTTACATGCAGCTTGTCAGGCTGCAGCTGCAGCTTACAGACCAGAGGGGACACCAGGACCCACAGAGTTAGTTATCCGTGTGCGGCCACAAGAAAAGAGACCTGCCCAAGCCTGGCCCTGTGGGATTCTCCTCCTTACCGACCTGGAGGAGGAATAGGTGGACTGCCTGGAAATGGGAGCAAACCGTGCCCAGGCCGGAAGCGCCTGCCAAATGGCATGGGGCCAGTGCCCACCACACTCGCAGTGGAGGTGACGGACTGAGAGAATGACAGAGTGCTGGAAGTCTTCACCTCTGCTGAAGATTCCCGGGTGGGCTGCTGTCGGGATGGTGACCCTGCCTGACCTTGAGCACTTCTGGCTTGACAGCATGGGGGGACCAAGCTGCTGCCCAGGGAAACTGGGGACAATTAGAAAAACAAACAAACATTTCAAGTCCTGGAAATGGCCCTGAGGGCAAACAGAACAAGAACAAAAATGCAACTGTTTTGGGCCAGGCACAGTGGTGGCTCGTGCCTGTAATCCCAACACTTTAGGAGGCAGAGGCGGGTGGATCACCTGGGGACAGGAGTTTGAGACCAGCCTGGCCAACATGGCGAAAACTCCTCTCTACTAAAAATACAAAAGTTAGCTGGGCATGTTGGCCCATGCCTGTAATCCCAGTTACCGGGGAGCCTGAGACAGGAGAATCAGTTGAACCCGGAAGGCGGGGGTTGTCGCAGTGAGCCAGGATCGCATCATTGCATGCCAGCCTGGGCGACAGAATGAGACTGTCTCAAAAATAAATAAATAAATAATATAATAAAATTTTTAAAAATGCAACTTTTAAACCAACAGAAGAAAACTTGATGTGCCCAACAGAAAGCAAAGGACGGGGATGAAAATAAGCGAGAAGCACATACAAATCCACTGCATTTCTCTACACAAGCAGGAGCACATGGAAAGTCAGGTTAAAAGCACAACACTACCCCAGTCACTTCCATGAAAGAAAATACTTTGATATACATTTAACAAAAACATATATCAGATCTGTGTGACAAAATTTACAAAATGCTGGGAATGTCCATTCTCCCAAAATTGATCTATAGATGTAATTCCTACCAAAATCCCAGTATGTCTTTTTGTAGACATAAACAAGGTACTCTGTGTGTGTGTGTGTGTGTGTGTGTGTGTGTGTGTGTGTTTTAGAATGTTTTAGAAAGCAGAATTAGGAGAAATTGCTCTGCACAGCATCATGGCGTCTTGGATACCCACAGTCATCAAGACTACATGCTGCTGGTGGAGGAACAGACGTGGATGGAGCAAAATGGACTTTTGACAAAGACACAAAAGCAATTCAATGAAGGAAGGAGAGAGGCTTTTCAACAAGGGGTGCTGGCACAGTGGGGAGTCAATAGGCAAAAATAATGAACCTCAACCTATATCTCTCACCACATACAAAATCAACTCAGAATGGAACTTAGGCCGGGCATGGTGGCTCACGCCTATAATCCCAGCACTTTGGGAGGTCAAGGCAGGTGGATCCCCTGAGGTCAGGAGTTCGAGACTAGCCTGGCCAACATGGTGAAACCCTGTCTTTGCTAAAAATACAAAAGGTACCCTGCTGTGGTGGCATGTGCCTCTAATTCCAGCTACTCAGGAGGCTGAAGCAGGAGAATCATTTAAACCCAGGAGGCAGAGGTTGCAGTGAGCCAAGATCATGCCATTGCATTCCAGCCTAGGCCACAGAGTGGGACTCCATCTGGAAAAAAAAAAAAAAAAAAAAAAGGATGGAACTTAAATGTAATGTAAAACTATGAAACCAAACAAAAGAAAGTACAGTTGATGGAAACTGTGAAATAAGATGGAAATAATAAAAATAAATGTAATTAGGTTAAGCTTATTGATTATGAAATATAAATCTAAGAATTAAAAAATCAATGAGACAATATATTGCTTAAAGACAACTTAAAAAGCACCTGAAGACTGAAAATAAAGAATGCTAGAAATTCCATGCAACTTTGAGTGAAAAGAAAGCTAAGATAGTGATTCTGATAATGAATACAATGGAAACCAAGAAAAAAATACCACAAAGAACAATGATGGACATTATATACAGAAACAATCACTCACATATAAAGATATAATTATTATAACACAATATGTGCCCCTGCAGCATCACCTCCAAATACTGCGTGTGACATTTGACAGAGGGGAAGGGAGCAATAACAACTCTTACTTGTATTTGTATAAACCAATAAGTCAAACCGATTTTTTAAAAGTGGATATGTAGACCATCTGACCAATAAGATTAATAAGCTTGAGTGGATCTTTTTGAGCACACTAAGAACATCTACAAAACTATACTGGACCGTGGAGAAAGCCCCCACAAATTACAAGAGATCAGTATAATACAGAACATGTCCTCTAGGTAAAAGGCAATACAAGTAGAAATGTATAACGAAAAACTTTTAAAATGCCTTATGTCTGCAAACTAATTAACATATTAGCAGGCAATTATAAAAGAAATTAAGAAATTGTAAGAATTGAATGTGAATTTGTGTTTTAACGCTACAGCAATGCCAGGAGGGAAATTATACCTTTAAATATTCTTATCCAGGCTGGACAGGGTAGCTCACCCCTGTAATCCCAGCACTTTGGAAAGCTGAGGTGGATGGATCACCTGAGGTCAGGAGTTCGTGACTAGCCTGGCCAACATGGTGAAATCCCATATCTACCAAAAATACAAAAATTAGCTAGGCAGGGTGGTGGGTGCCTGTAATCCCAGCTACTTGGGAGACTGAGGCAGGAGGATTACTTGAACCTGGGAGGTGGAGGCTGCAGTGAGTCAAGACCGTACCATTGTACTCCAGCGTGGGCAAAAAGGGTGAAACTCCATCTCAAAATAAATAAATGAACAAATAAATATACTTATCCAGAAACAAAAAGTTAAAAGCAAGTACATATTATTCAGGGTTCTCCAGGGAAATGAAACTGACCGGATATATAGAGAGATTTCTTTCAAAGAAACAGTTCACATAATTGTGAAGGCTGGTAAGTCTAAAATCTGCAGGGTGAGCCTGCAGGCTGGAGACTTGGGGAACACTTGCAGTTTGAGTCTGAGGGTGGTGTGCTAGCAGAATTCCTTCTTTTTTGGGTGAAGTCAGTCTTTATTAAGATCTTCAACTGATTAGATGGAGCCCACCTGCATGATGGAGGACAACCTGCTTTACTCAGAGTCCACTGGTTTAAGTGTTAATTCCATCCAAAAAAAAAACACCTGCTCAGAAAACATTCCAAATGGTTTTGACCAAATATCTGGATACTGTGGCCCAGCCAAGATGACACATGAAATTAACCATCACGAAGGTTCATGAGTTGAATAGTGTCCTCCTAAAATTCATACACTGAAGCCCTAACCTCCAGGAACTCGGAATGTGACCTTATTTGGAAATGGGTTGCCGAGGATGTAATTAGTTAAGACAAGGTCAGTACAAAAGTTAGCTGAGCGTGGTGGTGGGTGCCTATAACTACAGCGACTTGGGAGGCTGAGGCAGGATAATTGCTTGAACCCAGGAGACAGAGGTTGCAGTGAGCTGAGACTGCGCCACTGCACTCCAGCCTGGGCAACAGGGTGAGACTCTGTCTAAAAAATAAATAAATAAAAAGACAAGATCACCCTGGAATATGACCGGTGTTCTTATAAAAAGAAATTGGGACACAGACACAAACGGA
Organism: Callimico goeldii; assembly: GCA_963573925.1. Lineage (NCBI taxonomy): Eukaryota > Metazoa > Chordata > Mammalia > Primates > Cebidae > Callimico > Callimico goeldii. The sequence goes on from CAUYOR010021910.1 coordinate 20,835, forward strand.
GGGAAGACGGTGTGAAACACGGGAGGACACCACGTGAATATGAAGGCAGAGGTCAGGGCCATGTGATGATTAAAGCAGAGGTCAGGGCCATGCTTCTACAAGCCAAGGGGCTCCCAAGATGGCCCGCAACCTCCAGAAGCTGGGAGAGCAGCTTTGACCAGCTTTCCACTTGCAACCCTCAGAAGAAAGCAACCCTGCTGACACCTCAGTGTTGAACTTCTAGTGTCCCAAATTGTGAGACAATGGATTTCTGCTACTTAGGCCACCCAGTCTGTGATGCTTTATTATAACAGTCCTTGCAATGTAATACAGCAGGTGATGTGAAATCCTTACTTAAGAAGCTGGAAAGACACCAGGTGCAGGATCATGCATGTAATTGCAGCACTTTGGGAGACCGAGGCGAGAGAATCACTTGAGCTCAGGAGTTCAAGACCTGCCTTGGCAACAAAATAAACTACTCTCTACGAAAAATCCAAAGGTTAGCCGGGCCTGGTGGCACACACCTATGGTCCCAGCTACTTGGGAGGCTGAGGCAAGAGGATCCCTTGAGCCCAAGAGGTTGAGGCTGCAGTAAGCTGTGAATGTGCCACTGCACTCCAGCTGGGGCAACAGAGTGAGACCCTGTCTCAATAAATAAATACGTATATGCCTAAGACACTGGGAAGAGAGCAAGTGACATAAAAATTTTACTTAAGAACCTGGAAAAAGAGTAACACAAACCCAAAGAAACAAGAAAGAAGGAAATATAAAGATAAGGGGGGCGCAGAAGTCAGTGTAAGAGAGGGGCAAATGATGAAATGGACATGAGAAATAAAATCAAAAGCAGAGCTTCAAAAAGACTGAGAGGCTGATCTATGAAAAATGCAGATTAGAAAAAGTGACAGGGGCATAGAAGTGATTTCACTATAAGCTAATACATTTGAAAGCCTAGGTGAAATACACACATTCCTGAACAGATATAAAATATCAACACTGGTGCAGGAAGAAAACTGCAGTGCCAGTAAAAGCCATCCCACTCCCATCAAAAGCCTCTGTCTCATGCTGTTTTGTGAGTTCTGTCAAAGTTTTAAAGAACAGTCAGTTCTTTTTTTTTTTTTTTTTTTTTTTTTTACGGAAGTTAACAACTTTAAAACAGAAATGACATCAAATGGCAAAAAAACCCAACCCCCCAACAAGTCCAACGGGGTTAAACCCAAAAAACCCCCAAACCCAC
>CAUYOR010021911.1:0-55305 GCA_963573925.1 Callimico goeldii
ATCCACCCACCTCAGCCTCCCAAAGTGCTGGGATTACAGGTGTGAGCCGCCGCGCCCGGCCCGGGGTTGCTCTTCTTGCGGAATATCTTTGTGGTGTTCTCTGTATTTCCTGGACTTGAATATTGGCCTGCCTTGCTAGGTTGGGGAGATTTTCCTGGATAATATCCTGAGGAGTATTTTCCAGCTTGGATTCATTCTCTTCGTCACATTCAGGTACACCTATCAAACGTAGATTAGGTCTCTTCACATAGTCCCACATTTCTTGGAGACTTTGTTCATTCCTTTTTGCGCTTTTTTCTCTCATCTTGGCTTTTCATTTTATTTCATTGAGTTGATCTTCGACTTCTGATATCCTTTCTTCTGCTTTGTCAATTTGGCTGTTGAAACTTGTGCATGCTTTGCGAAGTTCTCGTGTTGTGTTTTTCGGCTCCTTCAATTCACTCATATTCCTCTCTAAGTTGTCCGTTCTTCTTATCATTTCCTCAAATCTTTTTTCAAGGTTCTTATTTCTTTGCATTGATTTAGAACATGTTCTTTTAGCTCATGGAAGTTTCTCATTACCCACCTTCTGAAGACTGATTCCATCATTTCATCACAGTCATTCTCCGTCCAGCTTTGTTCCCTTGCTGCTGAGGAGGTTTGGTCCTTTGTAGGAGGCGAGGTGTTCTGGTTTCGGGTGTTTTCCTCCTTTTTGCACTGGTTTCTTCCCATCTTTGTGAATTTATCCACCTGTCGTCTGAGTGGTTGCTGATTTTCCGACTGGGTCTCTGAGTGGACATCCAGATTGTTGATGATGGAGTATTTCTGTTTCTTAGTTTTCCTTCTAACAGTCTGGCCCCACTGCTGTAAGACTGCTGAGGTCCACTCCAGGCCCTGCTTGCCTGGGGAACTCTTGTAGCAGCTGCGGAACCATGAGGGTTGCTACCAGATTCTTCTTCTGCTATCTTTGTCCCTGAATGATGCCCACCAAATGTCAGTCTGATCAGTCCTTTGTGAGGTGACTCTTTGGATATACGGAGGTCAGCGAGCTGCTTGAGGAGACTGTCTGTACTTTATAGGAGCTCAAGTGCTGAGCTGTGAGCTCTGTTGTTCATTCAGGGCTGCTAGGCAGGTACATTTAAGTTTGCTGCAACAGAACTCATAAAGCCCCTTTTTTTTTCTGAGGTCCTCTGACCTGGGGAGTTAGGGTTCCATTTATCAGTATCCATTGCACTGTCCTGTCCAGCAAGTGGGCAGTCTAATCACTGCTTGCCTGCAGTGGCTATGCTGAGCTGCCATGGGCTCTGCCCTGTTGCTGTGGGTTCCGCCTTGTTGCCGTGGGCTCCACCCTGCTGCTGTGGGCTCCACCCTGCTGCCGTGTGTAATTCCCTGTAGTCCTATTTATATGAGTGTGCTCGCCTCTGTAGTTGTGGACTCTCTCTGTTATTGCAGGTTGCCCCAGCAATGGCGGGTTGCCTCGGCAATGGCAGGCTGCGTCAGCAATGGCAGTGTAGCTCCGTAGGGGTCAAGTGCCTTGGTAATGGTGGACGCCCCTCCCCCTCCGAGCTGCACCGTCCTGGGTTCCACTGTGCTTGCCGTGAAACTCTCAACTCCGAGTGTTTCCAATTGCTGTTTTGTTTGTTTTTGTGGGGGTGGGACCCGCCGAGTCTGATCACCTGGCTCTCTGCCTCAGAGCCCTTTTTTTTTTTTTTTTTGAGACGGAGTTTCGCTCTTGTTACCCAGGTTGGAGTGCAATGGCGCAATCTCAGCTCACTGCAACCTCCGCCTCCTGGGTTCAGGCAATTCTCCTGCCTCAGCCTCCCAAGTAGCTGAGATTACAGGCACGCGCCACCATGCCCAGCTAATTTTTTGTATTTTTTTTAGTAGAGACGGGGTTTCACCAGGTTGACCGGGATGGTCTCGATCTGTTGACCTCGTGATCCACCCGCCTCGGCCTCCCAAAGTGCTGGGATTACAGGCTTGAGCCACCGCGCCCGGCCGCCTTTTTTTTTTTTTTTTTTTTAAGTTGAGCAGTTGACTCTCTCCCAGGTGTTCCAGTTGCCTGCTGCAAGGGCGCCGGGAACTGTGTGATTTCCCATGCAGTGACCCACTGCACCGGCTCAAACCACGTTGCTGCCCAGGAATCTCCTGGGCTGGCTTTCTGTTTAAGTCTCATTTAATCAGATGAATGTGCTAATCTGCCTTCCGAAATCTCTAACTGCCGGTTTAACAGGGCAACCAAACCAGCGTATTTTGTACAGAGTGTCGCTGCACTGTGGCCCTGGCCCAAACAGCCGCGGCCCAAACTGCCTCGCGGCCCGTGGGGCTCTTACACCTGGGAATCTCCTAGTCTGTGGACAATAAAGATCCGTATGGAAATGTGGCGTCCACTCACCCTCTGCGGATTGACTGGGAGCTGCTATCCTGAGTTGGTCCCACTGCGCCATCTTCCTTGAAAATCAGGAATTATTTCTTAAATGAATGGATAAAAACACCTAGTACTCTGTTGAGTGAATTAATGAAGTATTGATAGGGGATTTTCTTGTTATTTTCTGCTGACCTGCCATAGCGTCCAATAGTCTACCATAAAGGACTTGGTGGAATGACATATTAAGCTATTATCTTTCAGATTCTCATTTCAATAGAATAGTTTATTAGCATCCATCACTCAGCAGGATCTGAGAATATGGTAGCTTTAATGCTGGGAGAAGAAAGAACAGGCTCTAAGGCAACATGAAGACACTGGTTACCTAAAAGGTCATGCTGTGGTTTGAATGGTGATGCCCCCTCCAAAAGACATGCTGAAATTTAATACCCATTATGGTATTATTAAGAATTAAGAGGTGGAGCCTTAAAGATGTGATTGAGTCATGACAGCAGGGCCCTCATGAATGGGATTGGGTGCCCTCATAAAAGGGCTTGCTGGGACAGGGCGCAGTGGCTCAGGCCTATAATCCCAGCACTTTGGGAGGCTGAGGTGAGCAGATCACCTGAGGTCAGTAGTTCGAGACAAGCCTGGCCAACATGATGAAACCCCGTCTCTACTAAAAACACAAAAATTAGCTGGGCGTGGTGGCGAGCACCTGTAATCCCAGCTACTCGGGAGGCTGAGGCACGAGAATCGCTTGATCCTGAGAGGCAGAGGTTGTAGTGAACTGAGATTGTGCCATTGCACTCCAGCCTGGGCAACAGAGAAAGACTCCATCTCAAAAAAAAGGGGGGCGCTTTCTGGAGGGGGTTTGCCCTTTTTGCTCCTTCTATTTTTTCTACCTTGTGGGGATGCAGCATTCCTCCCCTATGGAGAATGTAGCAACAAGGTGCTGTCTTGGAAGCAGAGAATAGCCCTCACCAGACACTGATCCTGCTGGAACTTTTATCTTGAGCTTTCCATCCTCCAGAACAGTAAGGAAAGAAATTTGTGTCCTTTATAAATTTCCTTGTCTTGGATATTTTGTTATAGCAGCACAAAGATGAGTGGTGTCCTTTGGAAAAGGGAACAAATGAAGGAAGGGAAAGAGGTGACCCTGATCCTCGTAGTCAATGGATATTTATGCAGATCTAATCTACTGACGATGAGCAGTCTTGTGGAACAGAAGTATTTCTAGAATCATATTTTCAATAAATGTAAAGAAATATGCTCATGTGATGGGTAAAATACATACATATGCATATGTATACACACACACCCCTATGTTGAAAAATAGCTACTTATTTTTAGCTACTTTTCTTTAAAACAGTCAGTTTATTGAGTCATATAGAGACAATCCAAGTATTTAATGTAGACAATTAATAGCCAATTCAAAGGAATCCTGTATATCCACTGTGCACAGCAGAAGCACACCATTAAGGAGGGGCTACAGGCCTCCCTTTCTATAGGCAAAATTTTCATTCAGACAGCTCTTGCAAAAGCTGGGAGTTGGAAAAACAGCTCCCTGGCTGGGCATTGTGACTCATGCCTATAATCCCAGTGTTTTGGGAGATTAAGGTGGAAGGATCACTTGAGGCCAGGAGTTCCAGAAAAGCCAGGGCAACATAACAAGATCCCATCTCTCAAAAAAAAATTTTTTTAATTAGCCAGGCATGGTGGCATGTGCCTGAGTCCTAACTACTTGGGAGGCTGACGTGGGAGGATTGCTTAAGCCCAGTAGTTCAAGTTTACGGTAAGCTATAATCGTACCACTGCATTCCAACCTGGGTGACACTGGGAGACCCTAACACTGCCCCTCGCCCCCAAAAAGAAAAAAGAAACAGTTCCCATAGGTACACAATAGTGAACTCTGTGTACTATTACCAACTTATCCTTGAATAAAAATAGGGAAATGCGTTCTCTGACTTAAGCAGACTGCAGAGGTTTTAGGAAAGGATTTAAATAAGACTTTGGGCCAGGAAGGACTTTAACTCTGTGATGGCTGGAACAAACAAGTTTCTTCACAGACCTCTCCAGAATTAGCTTGACTATGATTTCTCCATTCTCTCAATGCCCTTCCAAAATACCATCACTACCACCACCTTTCAGCTAAAACATCAAGATAGCAACAACTTCCTTGTCCAAGTATCATCCCATCTGTTCAGAATGAACATTCAGTTCTCTTCATTCAACGAATAGGCATTGGATACCCTTAGTGTGCCAGAACCTGTGTGGGACACTATATCCTTCCCCATCCTCCAGAAGCTCACTACTAGTGGTGGCAAAGACGCATATAACTAGCTGGGTCACCTAACACTTTGTATCTTAAAGGATCTCCCAGTAGTGTCCCATAAAACACTACGTGCAGCTGCCAAGGCCAGAGGAGGTTGAAACGTGGATAGCTGAAAGAGGTCCTCTTCTTTACTTCTCTTACTGCCAGTGCTGGAGTGGTTACTTTGGCAGTGTCCAATGAGATGTGATGTGGGCTGTGTTTCCAGCACCAGTTCATAGGCTTGCTATCAGTGTGAATTTCTGTCCAGGTTTCAGAGGCTCTTCAGGATGTGAAGGAAGACAATACTTATCCCAGTGCTACACTCAACCAAGAATTACCATGCTCCTTCCTCCTTACTGCATTGTAAATTTTTATTATTCTTATTATTTTTCTGAGACAGAGTCTCACCCTGTCACCCAGGCTGGAGTGCAATGGCACAATCTCAGCTCACTGCAACCTCCGCCTTCCAAGTTCAAGCAATTCTCCTGCCTCAGCCTGCCAAGTAGCTAGGATTACAGGCGCATGCCACCACGCCCAGCTAACTTTTTGTATCTTCAATAGAGATGGGGTTTCACCATGCTGGCCAGGCTAATCTCGAACTCCTTAACTCAAGATCTGCTCACCTCAGCCTCCCAAAGCTCTGGGATTACAGGCATGAGCCACTACACTCAGCCACTGCATTGAAAATTGACCCTCATAGCCAGTTTTCCAGACCCAAGCCTGCTCACAAGATAAAACAGATGCAAATTCCAGTACACTGCCTCACAGATCCCAAGCCACTGTTCCCCTTCTATACCTGTCCTGAGTCCTGAGTTAGTTCTTTGACTCCATCTCTTTCCATTTTCTTGGTAACTGTATTCATTCAAGGATTTATACTAGATGGCAGTACAATGTAAAGGTTAAGGGTGGAAACTCTGGGAGTTCAATCCCACCTCTGTGTTTACTAACTGTATGACTTTAGGCTGATTAACTGTCCTCTTTGTTTCCTCATCATAAATTGGGGATAATAATATTACTTATAAGGATAATAATAAAACTTGTCCTCATAAGGTTGTTGTGAGGATTAAATTGATGAATATATAAAGGGATTAGAATAGTGCCTGGAACCTAGTAAGAGCAATGTAAGTGTTAGCTAGAACTTATCTAAGTTCTAATATTAACTCGTTTAATTCTTACAGTCACCCTAAGGTACATTTATCAATGAGAGATTTTGTAACAGAGGTTTTAAGTAAAACAGAGGCTAAGTAAGTTGCCCAAGGCTCTGACACAACAAGCAAGATTTCTGTTATCATGGAACTTTCATTAAACAGATAAAATAATTTCATAATGATAAATGCAATGAAGAAAACAAAGTAAGATGATGGTAGGCCAGGCGCAGTGGCTCATGCTTGTAATCCCAGCACTTTGGGAGGCTGAGGCCGGCGGATCCCTTTGAGGTCAGGAGTTTGAGATCAGCCTGGCCAACATGGTGAAACCCTGTCTCTACTAAAAATACAATAATTAGCTAGGCATGGCGGTGCATGCCTGTAATCCTAACTACTTGGGAGGCTGAGGTAGGAGAATCACTTGGGAGGTGGAGGTTGCAGTGAGCCAAGATTGCATGATGGTACTCCAGCCTGGGCGACAGAGCAAGACTCCATCTCAAAAAAAAAAAAAAAGATGAAGGTATGTGATAGGGTCACTTCTCTACGGAAGTGACATTCCAGGGACCTGTTACCCTTCCCCGCTACTGACCTGTGTTGAGCCACTGTGGTTTACCTCAGCACACTTTGATAACTCTGTATCTTGGTGAAACGATTGGAGTCTCATTTCTTTTGTTTAAGGAGGTCCCCAGACCCCTTAATGGCCATTTGCCTACTGCTTATTTGCTTTACTTCACAAGAAAATGTATTCTGCATCACTGGACAATCTACTCCACAGGTAACCAGAAAATTACAATACAGCACAGAAAGTTCTACGGCAAAGGAAAGCAAAAGGGGCTGTGGTTTCCCAGAGGAGATGCCTAACTGAGCTTGGTAGACAGAGGAGTACAAAGAATAGCGTATGCAGAGGATCTCTTTTCAATAAGTGTCCCCAGAAAAACAAAAAAATTAAAAATAAATAAATAAATAAATAAAGTGTGCCCTAGTCATCTTAAACCAATTAGAGCTTGCCTCTTATTTTTCTGGTAGCCCTACAGTTTGAAAATACTCTTTGTGTGTGAAGGTGGAGGAAGCAGGTACTTCCAGGATATTGTTAGGTAGTAGTACCCATGAGGAGGCCCACATACTTTTGCTGTGATCTCTTGGGTACCCTGAGTGTTTATCTTCCACCAGGACACACACTGTGAGGTCAGGGCGGGAGAGCCTTACTCTCAGGGCTGCACCTGGATTAATTTCCTAGGGCTGCTGTCACAAAGTACCACAAAACTGGTGGCTTAAAAAAACAGAAACAGATTCTCTTACAGTTCTGGAGCTGGAAGTCCAAAATCAAGGTGTCAACAGGGCTGTCTGCCTCTGGAGGCTCTGAGGGAGCACCTGCTCCATGCCCATCTCTTTGCCTGTAGTGGCTGCCAGCAATCCTTTGCATTCCTTGGCTCATGGCTGCAGTGCCCCAATCCCTGCCTCTGTCACTGGAAAGCCTTCCTCCCTATGTCCCTCTGTCTGAATCTCCCTCTCATTTCTTTTCTAAAGACATCAGTCATTGGATTTAGGGTCAACCCAAATGCAGTATGGCCTCATCTTAGCTTGATTACATCTGTCAAGATGCTATTTCCAAATAAGGTCACACTCACAGGTACCAGGGCTTAGGGCTTGAACATATCTTTTGGGAGGAAATGATTCAACCCATGACCACATATTCATGCAGATTGGAGACAGTGCCCACTCTGGATGGATGCTGCCCCTCTGTCCCTGGCTTAGTGAGGAGACAGCACCCTTGTGTGAATTAGACCAAAGAGCCCTTTCTCCTAGTGCAGCTCCACACCAGGACACAAGGCTTTGCACTTAGAGTCTAGGCTGATTTCAACTCCCATTTAGCCTCCCTCTGGCCTCCTCAGCAGGACACAGCCTGTTCAATCATATGTACTGGTCTTTGACTGCTCTGCCCTCAGCTGGCTGCTTGTGTTCTGCCCCCTCCCCACAGCCCTACCCATCCTCTTCCATCCATCCCCATATCCTGAGGGTATAACTCATTCTCATTCTCAGTCCAGTTTTTGGATGTCTTTTGTGGAACGATCTGATTCTGTAGCTCCTGTGACTAGCTGGTATATTTGCCTGGACAACTATTCTCTTCTCTTCTGGAAACAGCACCCTAATTTTCCTTTGGGGCAACCACCCCTCTCCCACTTGCAGTTTATCTGGTTTGGGTGGGATTGACCCCATATTGCAATTTGAGATTGGCATAAAATCTAGTCTTGGCCAACCAGAACACCCTATCCCCTGGCAAGATGATTGACCCTAGACTATTCTAAACATGACCAGGACTTTTGCCAAAACTCCTGAAGGAAAGGCATTCTCTCTCTGTCCAGATGGCTATATGAGTAGGAAAAGCCTGGCATGGCCTGAGAATGAAGCCAACCCAGAGGAGAGTGATGCTGAGAGAGAGAAAATCCTGATAATAAAATTTAGTCACCTGTTTCTATCTATGCCTAAAGCTAAATAGAGCCCTGGACTTTACATGTAACATGAGCTAACAAATTTCCCTCCCACCACAATCCCCTCTTTTATTCTGTGACTACTAAAAGTGGGTCTACGTCCCTTGTAATTGAAAGAACCCTATACAGGGATTCTTTAAAATGGAAGAAAGGAAGGGAGGAAGGGAGGGAGGGATGGAGGAGAGAGGGAAGGTAAGAGTGGGGGAGGGAATGATGAATCCCAACTGAATGCATCTCTGACACCTCCATTATCTCTACTCTGTGCTTCCAAAGCTCTGTGTCCTCCCTGGCCCACCAGGGTTTCCATGCCTGAGTCCTGGCAGATGAGTAGGATTTAACTAGGTTAAGAAAGGGGAAAGGTTTCCTAGCACATCATAGTGGTGATAGGTGTAAAATTGGACTAAATATGCTGCCTACTTAGACTTATTACAGTTTTTGAGGAGAGGTGGGGGGTAGGGAGTATGTTCTGCCCCTTCCTGGGGCTGCGAGTTCTGTCTGCATTTGGTTTCATTTTCCTGTGGGCTGCCTCCTTTTCAGTTCAGCAGGCTTGTTCCCATGTGCCATCCAGCAGTGTCTCTTAAACCTCCGCTATAAGTTAATACTGAGCTAAGCTGTTGGGAGGCACACATTGCCCCTTGTCATTCTCTGCAACTTCCACACCACCTAGCACAGAGCCACAGCCCAGCGGGTCTTCAGGAATGCACACTAATTGGCATTCCCTGACCTCTTGCACTGTCAGTCCTTCCTTCACCATAGAGCCTTCCCTGACTGTTGTAGTCCATCCTGATCTCCCCCTTTCCTGAGTCCATCATGAGCTATTGCATTATATTGGATCTTTTGTTGCAGTGGTGCTGGACCTGTTTCCTAGTTCCTCTTAAAGATCTCTAATGCAAGAATCTCTGCCCGGCTGGGCACGGTGGCTTACACCTGTAATCCCAGCACTTGGGAGGCCAAGATGGGTAGATCACAAGGTCAGGAGTTTGAGACTAACCTGGCCAAAATGGTGAAATCCTGCCTCTACTAAAAATACAAAAATTAGCTTGGCTTGGTGGTGCATGCCTATAGTCCCAGTTACTGAGGAAGCTGAGGCAGGAGAATCACTTGAACACAGGAGGCAGAGGTTGCAGTGCCATTGCACTCCAGCCTGAGCAACAGAGGGAGACTCTGGTTCAAAAATAAAATAAGATTACCATGTGATCTAGGTATATACTCAGAAGAATTGAAAACAGAATCTCTGCCCAAAGTTTTTTTTTTTTTTTTTTTTTTTAGAAAGTGTCTTACTCTGTCACCTAGAGTACAATGGCATGATCTTGGCTAGATTACAATGGCATGATCTTGGCTCACAGCAACCACTGCCTCCTGGGTTCAAGTGATTCTCCTGCCTCTGCCTCCCCGGAAGCTGGGATTACAGGTGCCCATCACATCATCTGGATAATTTTTGTATTTTTAGTAGAGATGGGGTTTTGCTATGTTGGCCAGGCTGGTCTTGAACTCCTGACTTCAAGTGATCCACCTGTCTTGGCCTCCCAAAGTGCTGGAATTACAGGCATGAGGCCCTGTGCCTAGCCTCCTCTGCTCAAAGTTCTTAGCACAAACTCAGGAAAGAGTCACTCTACAAATGACACATTATTCAGAAGAACTTTAATGTATATACCATCATTGCCACTATAATAGAGATAGAAGATACATTAAGAAAATTCAGTTTGTATCAATAAAACAGATCAACACAGAACAAGGAAACACTATAGATATTTGCAAATGAGATCTTCCCTTTTGCTACTCTATATATATATACTGTATATATATACAGTATATATATATACAATATATATATACAGTATATATATATACAATGTGTATATATACAGTGTATATATATACAATATATATATATATTCCTTTATACAAACTCACAACACCAGGGTTGTGACTTTTCATATTTCCTATGCCACTGAGAAGAGGTATCAGTATATAGAACATAGGAAGAATAAAAAAGCATGAGAACATCTGCTTAGTTAGAATCTGATGGGGAGAGATATGAGAACTATTGTTCCTCTCTCTGCTCAAGCCTATCGAAAGACAACTCCAGTTTTTGCTAATTGTTCCTCTTGAGGAATTCTGCTCATCCTGCTATGGTACATCTCCTAGGTTGGCATGAGACCAGCCTGGTCCCCAGTTGAATAAATTAGAAAGAGCAATTGGTGGAATTGAAGATGGTATGCAAACTGGATATCTGCAGAGATAGATCATCTTCCCCTGATTCCTTGATCTGAGGGAAGCCTCTGCTGCTCAACCTGCTCCAGAGTTTAATTTTGTTGGTACTGTAAGGCTGGCAAGGGGAATGTGTCCCTTTCCTTCCTTCTCTCCCACAAGCAGAGGAAACCATATGTAGACAAAATAGATGGTAGGTTTTCTCTTCAGCAGCCTTCCTTTTGTTCCCCTCCATCACCCACAGATAGGTGAAGTTCAGAATTAGAACTGCCCACTGCGGGGGGTGCAGACCCTACCCTGTTCTGAGACTAACCCTGCCATTTACTGCCTTCTCTATGTAGTCTTGGATAGGTTGCTTCACTGATGCAGACCTCCGTTTTCCTCGTCTGTACTGGGAATAAGACCTACATTACAGTGTTGTGTCAAAGATCATCAGGACGTGGATGGTAAAGTGCTTTGGGAACTGTAAAGTGCCGAACACATGATTGATGATTTTTGTTATAATATTTGAATCATGGTGCATATGAACTCTCTGCCTACTCCTTCTGGGTCCCAGCCCCACCACAGCTCATTGCTCTGTTCATCCAGGCCCAGCATGAAGTGGCTGATGCTTCTTGGCTGCTTTTAGCCTCCAGAAATTTCTCTGAAGCCTACCAAACCTCTGGGAGTAAGGCATGTTGGCCCTGGTATTTCTAGGTGAGGTTAGGTTCCTGGGACAAGAACATGTATTGGCAGCGGGGAAGGGAGCTGAAGGGAGGAGGGGATCCTTGGCAAGGGCTCTGGAAGGGATGTATTCAGTTTCATTCTGAGACGAATACCATCTACCCCACAAAAGCCGTGGCTCCACCTTCAGTGTCCATAGCATTTCACTTGCTAAAATATACTTTTATTTGACTTTAATAACTATTTTGTGAAGTAGGGAAGATTGTCCGTCTCATTTTATAGGTAAAAATATGTTGGTTCAAGATCACACAGTGAGTATGCTGCAAAGTCAGGACTCAAACCCAGGTCTCTGGAATCCTGGTTTTCTGAGTGTTGGATGGCACCTCTTAACAAAGGCTCCAGAGCACTCTGAACTCTCATTCTGGGCTCATTCCTCACTCCCAGAGGCTGGTCTCTGGGGGAAGGAGGAAATGCATGAGGTACCTTTCTGTCAGGTGACTGGTAGCAGCCCTACTTTTTAACCCAGCCCAACAAGGTCATGCTATAGAGCTGCTCATGGCATTTTCCTGGACTCTCCTCCCTTGGTCCTGACTGGATTCTGATCCACCTAATAAGTCCAGGTTCCATCTCCTACTCACACAACACCCGTTCTCTTTGCTCACGGTATTTACACTGGCTTTCTCCAGTCTCTTGTTCTCAGCCTCCTTACAAAGATCCTTAATTAGATTTGCCTCCCTAGCTCTGCCTGATTGGGATGACTTTGTGTGGTGCCAACATCACACATTCAGCATCTACCATATGTACATGGCACTGTACTAAGGGTTTTACATCCATTCTCCATTTAATCTTTCAACAGCCTCGTGAAGTAGATATTATTTCATTTACATATGAAGTAACTAAGGTTCACTGAGATTCCAGGAGTCATCTTCCAAAAGTCATAAAACTAGTAAGTGACGAAGACCCAAGAATTGAACCTAGGTTTGTCAGACTGTAAGCCCTGTGTCCTTAACTACTCTGTCTTACGACCTTCTGAAACCTCATCCTGTGGTCTGATGCTTACAGTGGTTTGAAGATAGTTTACTACATGCAATCCTTTTAGTTTCCAGGCTTCCAGGTGCATGGCAGAGTTTGCATGATCACAAAGATCTTGCCCTGCTCAGCCTTATGGACCTGCTGTTCCATAAATTATGTCCTCCTTGAAGTGGAATGCATTTCTGGCACATAAACATGGCTGCCTGATATCTCTTCTCAAACAAATTGGACTGTGCTCTCTTCTCAACAAGTGTCAGAGATTCTTGTTTCTCTTCTTCCTGTTACTCTTTAGAAACCTCCAGCCTAGGATAGTCAGGCATGGACCATCCAGACACACATTGCTAAGATGCTTTCTGGCAAGCTCAGAAATCAGGACCATATGCCTGGCTAAGTGATGAGGGGGTCACACCACCTTGGCTCTTTTCACTGTACCCAAAAAGAAAGGAGGCTTTAGTAATGGAAGGATTGCTGCCAAAATCCTCTTTGCCCTTGCAGCTCTTAGAGAAAACAGCCACAGAATCCCAAAGCATCGGCACCAAGAGAGCCTGTAGAAACCATCTGGTCTAAGCTCCTGAAGCCCAGAAATAAGTATGACTTAACCCAAGCTGCACAGCCTCTTAGGTTTATCCCGGTCCACTGTTACCCCCAGGAGGAGATGCATTAGAATCTGAAGGGAGACAGGAATCCTAATCCTACTGCTCTGGGACTTGTCGACTTACTCTGCTGTCCATTAGCATTTCTGTGACATGATTTTCTACCAATCAAAGTCTTTTATTCAAGTCTCCCAGAGATTTCCTATTTAAGCATTTGCCACTTGGCCACTTAAAAGTAACAGAAGAAAGTAAACAGAAGCATATATCACACAGCTCAGTCCAGCCAGTAGTTGACTCTCAAGATGGCAGATGTCACTGAGATGACTAAGAAATAGGAACAAATGTGGAGAAAGGAATAGCAGAGGAGTTAGCTGTTTTGTCTACCTGCCGGATACCTGCGAGGTCAGACTCTGTGCAGACCAGTGATCCCTAGTCATAGGAACCTTTGCCTGTGCTGTCATCAGTGTTCATGGAGAACTGCTTCTCGACTTGAGAAATCCCTCTTCTTCATGCTTTTAGGTACAAGAAGAGAGGATTGAGATGAGGGTAGGCTTCTTTTCCATAATTATACGGTCTTGATCAAAAGTCCATATTAGTGGGATTTTCTAAAAGACTCAGCGTTTTTAAAATTAGAATTTCTATACTTTGGAGCTAGGATATATAAATGAGAAAACTGAGAATCAAAGAGGAGACTATATATATATATATATATATATTTTTTTTTTTAGACCATATATTTTTGGTTGCAAGTTATAAGACCCTAACTCCAACAAGCAAAGCAAATGGGGGTTTTATTAGAAAGATACGCTGAGCTTTCTAACAGAATCAAAGGAAGAGGTGATCAGCCAAACCTCAAGAAATAAGAATCAGGGTCTGGAAAACAAAGGCCACACTCTTTCTCACCTTATGTCTCTGCTTCTCTCTGCCTAATGGCCTTGTTTTCTCGTACTAGAGACCAGAATTTACATAGGAGTTGAGGATAAGCCATCACAGTTTTAGACCTCATATCTTCACATATTTGCCACTCTAATGGAAAAAGAATAGGTCCCACTTTTTAATAAAAATCTTAGGGAAGGATTCTGATGGGCCCTGCTTGATCACATGCTCCCTTTATTGACAGTCTTCACTAGAATCATGTGGTTTGTGTGAGGGAGTAGTAGTACTACAAAAGAAGAAACAAGGAAGAGGTGATAGCTAATGATTACAGGAAATGATTTACCCGAGATCCTAAAGTAAGTTAGGAGCAGATTCAGGACTAGAAACAGAATCAATATTATTATTATAGTATTAATAATAATGCAAGTCTCTGAATTCTCTGTTTCTTTCCTTTTTTTTTTTTTCTTTTTGAGAGGGGGACAGGGTCTTGCTCTGTCACCCAGGCTGGAGTGGCATGGTGGTACAATCATGGCTCACTGTATTCTTGACCTCCAGGGCTCAAGCAATCCTACCACCTCAGCCTCCCAAGTAGCTAGAACTACAGGTGCAGGGCACCATGCCCAGCTAATTTTTTGTAGAGACAGGGTTTCATCATCTTGCCAAGGCTTGTATTGTTTTCATGTGTGGTACTGAAGTAAACCTCAGTGTTACTGAGCTATTCATTTATTAAGATTTTTAAGAGATTGCCATTGAGACTGGACATGGTGGCTCATACCTACCATTCCAGTGACTCAGGGGGCCAAGGCAAGAGGATTGCTTGAGGCCAGAATTTGAGACCAGCTTGGGCAACACGGCAAAACCCTGTCTCTACCATATACATATAAAACATTGCTCCTGTGTGGAGAATGGAATAGAGGGGAGTAATTATGTGAGTAGGGAAACGTTAGACGTTAGGAACTCTATGGTAGCTCTCTAGGGGAGAAAACAATGGTGGCCTGGACAAAGGTCATGTCAATGAAAATGGAGAAAAGTGATGAGATTTGATATACAGTTAGAAGTAAAACCCCAGGACCTGCCGCTAGATTAGACGAGGAGGCTGAAAAAAGAAAAATCAAAGAATTAAGGATGGCACCTAATTTTCTGTGAAGACTGGAGTTCAAACAAGTTAGGGGCAGAATCAAGAGTTTCAATTTGGACATGTTAAGTTTGAGACATGAAAATGTCCAGCAGGGACTTAGGTATACATGTTATTATCAAAGACTTGGCATCTAAAGCCTTGGGACTAGACAAGTACATTAGGGAAGGAAGGAAATACAGTTAGAACAGAAGGCGTAACTGTTCTTGGAGCCATCTTTTTTTGCATATACTGAATCTTTCTGCTGGGCTTCTGGCCAGGAACTTCAGGTAGGAATTACAACCATTATCTATGGTGAATTCTGTGCAACGAGGAGCCAGATTTGTCCCTCGGGGATAGCTAAGAAGTAACCAAACGGACTGTTTAACAAGCACAAAACTTCTTCATCTAGATGTGTCTTGATTCCTCCAAAGTAAATCCTTTGGATAACTACTAAACAAATGATAAGAACTAAACCAATGTTAAGACTACCCTGCCCTAAATAATTTTGGCACTTGTCTTTGGTGATATCATCAGAGCCATGTTTTAAGATCCTAAGACATCTATCAGAGTTTCAGAGGACTGAGGGTTCTTTCCATGGTAGATCGAAAAGTTGGCCACTGTATTTTATAGCTCCTCCCATCAAGAGATGGCATCTGTTTTCTTTTTTTTTTTTTGAGATGGAGTCTGGCTCCATTGCCCAGGCTGGACTGGAGTGGTGCAATTTGGGCGACTGCAACCTCCACCTCCTGGTTTCAAGCAATTCTCTTGCTTCAGCCTCTTGCTTAATCCCACATGCCTGGGATTACAGGCATGTGCCACCACACCCGGCTAATTTTTGTAGTTTTAGTAAAGATGGGGTTTCACCATGTTGGCCAGGCTGGTCTGAAACTCCTGATCTCAAGTAATCCACATGCTTTGGCCTCCCAAAGTGCTGGGATTACACATGTGAGTCACCATGCCCGGCCCTATTTCTCTATTTCTTAAAACTGCGCTTGGCCATGGAACTTGTGTTCATCAGTGAGAGATTCGCAATTGCAATGGAAACAGATCTTAAAAAGTGCTTCTGTTTTGGATCTTTCCTCTCTTGCTTTGAGAAAAACTCCTGCCACCATATGGACAAATCTAGGCAGGCTTCTGGAGGATGGCACCACATGGAGAAAGGCCTCAACAGCCCCAGTCATCTCAGCTGGGACCTCAGACATGTGGATGTAGCTATCCTAGACCATCCTGCTTCAGTCAGAAGAACCACCCAGCCAACCCACAAAATCATAAGAAATGATACATATTTGTTGTTTTAAGCCTATAAGCTTTGGAGTGGCTGGTTATGTTCTTCAGAGAACAACAAGGAACTCCTAGCCAGGCAGTCTAAAAATGTTTCACAGGTACAGATATTTTTTCTCCTATCCTCATTCTTCTTGGGGGATTTGTATTTGATCAGCATCAAAGGTTTGCACTAAAAGATGAAAGCTTAATTGAGGATTGTAGAGCAATGGCCAGTGGGTAGCAGAGGTATTTGGGAGCAGTAGAATCTTCCGAGAGCCCCTGAAAGAGTTCCTCAAAGGTGATTCAGGTTTCCCAGTAGAGTGTTCTCATAGCATCCTGTGCCTTCCTGTTAGAGTACTTTGCAGTTATATTTAGGTGACGATTTGACAATGTTTAAACTACATCATGAAGCTATACGGTTCATGAAAGCAAAAACTGTGTCTAATTTGCCACTACTTGTATCCTGGCACATACTAGATACTCATTTGTTGAGAAAATAAATGAATAAATAAATTTGAATTTTGCCTACTTCATATAAGGGATCAGGGCCTTTAAAAACCATCATTTAACAGTATTTATATCTGATAGACTAGTCTTTTCCGTGTACTTCCAGCCACAGGATGCTACTTGATTCCCCAGCTGTGGCAGGAAATTGGGTGTAGGCTTGGGAGAGGGAATCTGAAATCAATGAGATCCCAGGACACTGATTATTGTAGTTCCTTCCCCTTACCCCAAACTGTCGGCAAACAAAGTCAAACATTCCTCAGGACACTCCAGGAAACTCAATATCCAAGTGAGGAGCTTCATGGCAGGCAGGAGCAGGTGATATGAGTTGGGGAGTTAGGTCTGGAGGATGGTGTTATCATTCTGTGGATGTTATAAGGCTTCAGTCACCAAGCACTTGTGTTTATTTATTTAACTGAGGTTATTCAAGTCTAAGAATCCTTGGGAGTCTGGTACAACCAGAGGGTATACCCCATCTACCCGTTTAAGACAATCTGAAGAAAAAAATTTGAAAGAGCATGAGTCAGAGGAGGGTTCAAATGATACTAGTGGGTGACCTGAGCATGTTAACTTTTCCAGGGCTATTTCCTTGACTGCCAAATTGGGATAATAATATTTTAGAGATAGCACCTCCATTAGATCATAAGGACCTTACAGGCAGGGATCATTTCTTTTCATCTGTACTTATCTATTGCTTAATAATGCTAGGCCCTAGTTGATACTCAAATAGCTGTGTCTTCTTAGAGGTGGTCCAGGACCAAGTCCTGGCTCCATCAATGAGGTACTCTCAGAGTAATTAGGAGATTTCCTTCAACTCCCTGGATGTCAGCCTTCCCTTCCATAAAATAGGAGCCTGAAACAGATCTTCTCTAAGCTCCTTTCCAGATCTACTAATCAATGAGTCTATGACCATTCAGTACACTCTACCCCACTGCTGCTCGTAGAAGTTAATGATGCTACAGACTGAGGACACAATAAGTCACTAATCACTTTATATTTACAGATACACATGCACTTCAAGCCGATTCTGTAAACAACCACAATACTGTATTGTACTTTTGGTCTACTTTTGCCTCTTTGGAAGTCAAGAGGTTTTTTTTTTCTTTCTTTTTTTTTTCTTTTTCAGACAGTCTTGCTCTGTTACCCAGGCTGGAGTGCAATCACACAATCTTGGCTCACTGCAACCTTCGCCTCCCAAGTTCAAGTGATTCTCCTGCATCAGCCTCCCAGTAGTTGAGATTACAGGGGCCCTCCACCATGCCTGGCTAATTTTTGTATTTTTAGTAGAGATGGGGTTTCACCATGTTGGCCAGGCTGGTCTTGAACTCCTTACCTCAGGTGATTCACCAGCCTTAGCCTCCCAAAGTGCTTGGATTATACACATGAGCCTCCATGCCCAGCCAGAAGTCAAGAGTTTTAAAATCTTTTATTTGGATTGTTTAGGAAGATTAAATCCAAGACAAGTTGCCACTAACACATATTATGCGGCTTGAACCTTGGTGGCTAATTGCACTATTACCGTGATTGATGAACACTATGCTGCAATCAGCTGAGCTGCTGCCTTTCACTCAACAGAACTGAGGTCGCAGACGGGGCTGGGGAGCTGCCATCTCACAAGCAGGACTGGTTGTCTGTTGCCCAGTAGAAGAGTTTGCCACTATAATATTTAATTCTTGATTCCATCTACTGTGAATATGCTTGTTCCCTTGAACTGGCTCCTGAATTTTACAGAATTTGACAGTTTTAAGGAAAAATATTTTATCTTTGCCTGGATATTCAGTAGGAGAGAAAAGATTACTGGATATAGATACTAAAATATCCAGGGGTCATGAGGACCTTGGTCTGAAATCTTAGTACCAGATGAGTGTTAATGATCAGAAAAAAATAGTAATTATCCATGACACAGTGTCACACCCAGAACCACTGCCTGTGAAGCAACTATATTCTACTCATGGTCAGAAAAGTTAATCAAGTCACTCTTCACAAATGCCCCATTGCTGGAGCATGGAGGCTGTTCAAAGTGAAGCATGGAACCTCCCGCTGCTTGGGAGCCTGTTAAGTGTTGCCTGGCAGAGGCAGATACAGGGTGAGCCAGCACTGGGCTTTTCTACGTAGGCCCATGGGATCTGGTTGCCTCAGAGACTAACTTGCCTTTCCTGAGCATTAGACATCCATCACCTCAGATTAGTCTGAGTAGTTGAGCAATTTGTTAACAGATTAGAGATTTAAGTCTTTTCTCCAGTGGACCTAGAATCTGATGGCCCTGGAATTGAATCCTAATGTGGCTTTAACACTCTTGGTATGTGATCTGGATCGTAGTTTGTCTATAAAAGATGCATCCTAGAATGTGGTTAAAAGCACAGACCTTGGAGCCCACTGCCGGGATTTGAACTCCAGCTTTACCATTTACTTATGGTGTGACCTTAGAGGTCAGGCTAGAACCACTTTGCACCTTTTTTTCCTCATCTTTAAATGAGGCTTAATTTAGTGCCTCCCTCACAAGATGCTGGGAAGATAAATGAGTTGATACATGTAAAATGCTTGGAACAATTTCTAGCACAGAGTAAGCAAGACACCAGTGTCAGCCAGGATAACACTGGGATGCCAATCCTGATCTCTCAGGTTTGTCTGGTGGATCAACTGAAATGGTGAGGGTGAAAAAAAAAGAGTCACTGAGTTATTAGTGCCAAAAGGGACCTAAAAGATCATCCAAATAAGCTCTCTCATTTTATAAGTAGGAAATCAAGACTCAAAGATGGGGAGTAACTGGCCCAGAGTCACAGTCGATTTAATGACAGAGTCCAGGTCTCCAAGCCCAAAGCTCTGTTCTCAGCATGGCATCAAAGAAAGCAACATCTTTTGTAGAGCTGATTCTGGATGGTTCTTTAAAAAAGAGAGAGAGAGAGGAAGACAGACTGGAATGCAGTGACATGATTACAGCTCACTGCAACCTCAAACTCCTGGACTCAAGCAATCCTCCTGCCTCCGCCACCCAAGTAGCTGGGACTACAGGCGTGTACCACATCTGGCTAATTTTTTTTTTGTAGGAATGGAATTTCACTATAGTGACCAGTCTGGGCTCGAACTCCTGGCCTCAAATGATCCTCCTGCCTTGGCTTTCCAAAGTGCTGGGATTACAGGTGTGAGCCACAGCTGCCCTGGATGGTCCTTTTTAGTCATTGGACTGATTGCTGGTTAATGTACTTTTCTAAGCCAATGAGCCTCATCTGAAACGAAGAGAAAAGTGGGGAGAGACTTCCCCTGCCACTGACTTTTGAGGTGGCTGAGGATTCAGGCCATGATTAAGAAGAAAGATTTTCTGGAATCATTGCCAGTTCCATGTCATTATTTCAGCCAAAACCAAGTATGTCCCTGTGGCCAAGCAAGCTAGAATAATGAGACAATCCATTCTGGTCTCTGAGTTTCCTTTCTTTTTTTCCTCAGGTGTTTAATTAAGGGGCTTTCACCAGAAGTGGTTTCCCATGCTCTCTGGTAAAAGCTAAGGTTTCAGTCCCGGGAGAATGGGGTTGGGATCAGGACCTCTGAGTTCAATTTTCTCAAATTTTTCAGGGTCATGATACCTTAGATTTAGTTTTCTTTGAATCGTACTTCTCAATTAGACTGCTCAGGAGCAATTAAAAGATAGATTGGAGGAAAGGGGCAGGATGGAGAGAAGACCCTATGGAGAACAGCAGGTGGAATTACAGAGGTATTTGACCTAGAGAAAAGGCGAATCCCAGGAGTCATGATTCCTGTTCTCAAGTAATCTGAGGGTGTCACAGGGCAGAGGGAGCAGAGACTGTGAAGTCTCTAACAGCAGAGCTGGTGGGAAAAAGAAGAATTTCCAGGAGGCAGAGTTGAGCTTGAAGCAAGGAAAATTCTATGAGAGTTGACCAAGATGGTGTGGAAAATGAGCTCCTGTCCCTGCTTAGAAGGTGTGCTGTAGAAGAAAGAGATTTGGTCGTTAGGCTTGACAGTCACTTGTTAGAAAAAGGAAAGTTAGAATTGACTAGCCAGACTAGGTAAATTTGGGAATCCCATCAACTCTAAAATCCTCAGGTTCTAGGAGTCTAAGAATCAATAACCAATTTCACTAAGTTCCCACAGTTAAGAACCCACTGGAAAAGCAGCAATCTGTTTCTTGATCTTGCCTGTGTTTCTCTTTTTCTTTTTCTCTTTCTCTTTGTCTTTCTTAAGCTTACTTGCCTGCTCTTTCATATAACAGAAACTTCTGACATTCTGCAGGGGATAATCTTTTTTCTCTTAAGTGTGTTTCTGACTCAGCCTTTGCTCCATCAGCATCATTAGAGAGTCTGAGCTCTCTGAAGATTAGCTCTGCCTGTCACCACAGCAACTGTCCAGGCCCTGTGGGCATCTGATGTAACAGGCACAGGTCTTTGAGAGCCCAAGCTTTACTCGTAGTGAGCAAAAGCCCCACAGGGAGCCCAATATGAAACAAGCACGTTGTGCTTTGGGAAGTTGTCTTTAATAGGATTAGCTATGCAGGCAAGCCTCACTTTACACAACTGGCCTGCCCCTGAAGAGTGTGTGTGTGTGTGTGTGTGTGTGTGTGTGTGTGCGCGCGTCAAATCTTGATAAATGGAGGAACTCTTATTTTAAAAGCAGAGAAGAGATTGCTTTCTAAGTCCCTGTAGTGAATCCCCTTCGTAAAACAGAGTCTTCTTTTGTAAAATGAATCTCCACCCATGTAGTGACCTGTTCTGTTAGTCTAGTGCTGAGTATCTATTACTGGGACCTTCTGCAGAGAACCCCAGGGGCAGGCAAAGAATAGCAGCAATTCATCTTGCTCAGGGCTGAGAGTGGACAGTGTGTAACAGAGAGAAGCAGACTGGGTGTGGGGCCACAATGATGGGAGGTCAGGAAGGTGGGCCTTGCCTAGCATGAGCAGTTCTGCTGCAGCAGTGGTGGGGTGTCTGAGAGACGCGTGTTCTTGGAGGAGCCCAGCATCGAGGGGTCTGTGTCCATTGAATCAGACATCTTGTCACAAATGGCGTCCACCAGGCGCTCGAAGGCCTGCCTTACACTGATGTTCTCCTTTGCACTGGCTTCAAAGAAATCGAACCCTGGAAAGAGAAGAGGTAAAGATAAGGACTTTTCCCATTCCTTCTGCTGGAACCCTTCTGTGCCCTCAGCCCAAGCACTCTGGATTAATGTGTCCAGTGCTCAGGAGAGAAGCAAAGAGGCCCAATTCCATGGGCAGGGGATTCTGCCTCAAGGAGATGGTATAGGGCAGGAGTTTCCTGTTCTGGTCTTACAGTCCGACTGATCCTAGCTCTACCACTGCCCAGCTGTTTAATTCTGGGCCAAGTCATTTATTCTCTTTACAAATCAATTTCCTGGTTTGTAAAAAGGATAATTCTACCTACCTCATAGAGTTATTTCAAGAATTAGGCAAGACAATGTATGTAAAATGTATAGCCCTGTGCCTGACACAAAGGAGGTCATTAGTGTTTGCTGACAGAGCAAATGCATAAATGTGTGTGCACAGGACTTCATAGTTTCCAACCCACTTACTACATCGATTATTTTATTTGATTTCAGGTTGCCCCTGAGAAAGGAGTGTCAGTCAGATCCTCTCCACTTCACTAATGCAAACACCGGCTTACAGAAGTAAGCTAGCTTGCCCAAGATAAAGAAAGACACCAGTATGAGAAGCCTTAGTTTTGGACTTTTCCACAGGGACTTTCCTCCTCCTTCCCCTGCCTCTCATTCCCCCTAAGCTGGCCAATTCTGGTCTGGGCTCTGGGAGGGACCTCGAGATTCACACTGAATAAGGCTTCTTTGCCCTTTCCACCCATAGCCACATTGGTTTATTTCCTCTCAGTGGGTTTCCTCCTCTCTGAATTCCACTGAAATGATCCAATAGATCTCACTCTGCCTCCACAAACCCAACAAAAGGCCCAGGGAAAACTACATCGAAGGTGTGCAACATTCTTGTCTATTTTGTATCTTGAAATCCTTAGCAACACTCTCTGTGATGAACAGAACTTGGTTGTCCAAAGAGACACAGCAAAGGCTCTCCTGATTCAAAAAGGCTGCTTTACGCCCAAGGAATCTTGGTCAGCTTGGTGGCAGCCCTTAGAGGCAAAAGTGGCCCTTTTTATCAGTCCCTAGCCCTCTCTTCCACTTCTCTTGTCTGTCTGCCTTCTTCTTTCCCTTCTTTCAGAGTCTTTCCCCTGTGTTCCTTGTACTTTCTCCTTGGGATTTCTAATATCTTTGGGGCAAGTACTATATGCCAGACACTATGCTAGGAACTTTACTGATATCATCTTCCTTAATCCTCACAACAACGTGTTGGGTAAATAACATTACCTCCATTTTTAAAATGAGAGTATGAGAGACTACATAACTCACACAAAGTCATGTGGCTGTATTAGTGGAAACTGGGTTTAGGTCTGGGTTTGGCTGTCTCCAAAGTCCACACACAACTCTGCCTCTCATTTCTTCCCATTTTTCTCTTTTGCTTTGCTTTTATTTTTTTTTCCTGATTACATCTTTTTCTTCCTTTACAAGTCTTTTGGCCTCCTCTGCTTTAATCCAACTAACAGTATCTGAGTCTGGGCAAATCACTTCACCTCTCTGCTCACTTAACCTTTCTAATTCTCAGACTCCTTATTGTCAAATAAGAAAAATAACAGTGTCTTTTTACCAAGAGCAGGTGGGAGGAATGAGTGAGATGATGAATACATTGCTGTAAAAAAGTGACCTGTTATAAAGACAGTTTATTTCCGTTCTTTCATCTTGTTCCTCCCACCTCCTCTCCATCTCTTTCTCCCTCTTTTATCATCTTCTCTAACACAGGCGGGATCTCTTTCCCCTTCCTTTTTTCTCCTTATTATTCCACATTCCACAGAAGGGCTGAAGCCCCCAGGTATAAACAAGGCCCCTCTTTTCCCAGGCTTCCCAGCTGGAAGGCACATGCTGTTCCTGCCAGCCCACTTGCAGCTGACAGCCTCTCTCCTGTGGCCCATTTCCTGACCTGAGAAAGACAAGCAAAGGAAGTGCCTGCTAATTGTGGACATGTGATGAAGAAAGAGGCAGTTGCTGGCTGATTATCCTCAGGCCATAGAAACTCAGCTTCAGAGATCCTCCAGCATATTGTTTTTCCTTAATGAACACCACAAAAATGGACTCCCCATTGTTTGACTGCCTTATTGCAAATGGCAGTTTTTGGGGAGGTGCAGGGAGTGTATTGCTTATCTAGAAAAGAGACAGACGGGTAAATAAGTAAATAGGTTTTCAGTTCAGATGAAGATGAGGACACAGTTCAAGGTCAGGAGCACAAATCCCTTGTGAGGAAGTGGCACTAAAGGGAGGACATGCTGCACTGTACAGAGGGCAGCTACTAGCTGTGTGTTCTTGGGTAATTGCTCCCAGTCTCTGTTTCCTCATCTGTAGAATGAGGTGAATATTACCTACCCCATAGGATGGTAATAAAAATTAAATCCACAAAATATGTGATGTGATTTGCAGGTGAATACATGGCAACTGTCTTTCCTATATGTTCCTGGCCCACCTTAGTCCCAGCTTCCTTGTACCTCTATTGTCTCCCAGGGCCTTTGAGTAAATCTCTTTGTCTTCATCACTTAGAGTCAATCAATAAGCCAGGTATTTTTATTTTATTTTATTATTTATTTATTTTGAGAGACGGAGTCTTGCTCTGTTGCCCAGGCTGGAGCGCAGTGGCATTATCTAAGCTCACTGCAACCTCTGCCTCCCAGGTTCAAGCGATTCTCCTGCTTCAGCCTCCCGAGTAGCTGGGATTACAGGCACCTGCCACCATGCCTGGCTAATTTTTGTATTTTCAGTGGAGACAGGTTTCACCTGTCCAGCTAGTCTTGGCCAGGCTAGTCTGGAACTCCAAACCTCAGGTGATCTACCCACCTCAGCCTCCCAAAGTGCTGGGATTACAGGCATGAGCCACCACACCTGGTCCACCAGGTCTTTACTGAACCCTGACTTTGTGCTTGACATGTCTGGTGTTGAGTGTTAGAGATACAGGGAGATCAAATATAGTTGTGGAAAAGACACCCTAATAAAGGCATCAGTCTCTCACACCTGCAGTTCACATTAACAGTTCACAAATACAAAAACAACCATGTGAGTGGTGTTGGACAAGGCAAGGGTTATCACTCATAATTGGCAGACAGGAAAACAGACTAAGAAAGGGCCAGGGGTCTGTCCCTTATGCCTCCTTGTCTCACTCTCAGTTGGAACACTGGCAGAACAAGCTGTAACATTCTAACCCAGGTAGAGGAAACCAGATGCCATGCAGGGATGCAGGAGAGGGAGAGGCTGGCAGGGAAGGAGAGGAGGAGGAAGCTTCTTGAAATTAGTGAGGATGTGAGCCTTTAAAGTCTGAACTCAGGCCAGGCACGGTGGCTCACGCCTGTAATTCCAGCAGTTTGGGAGGCCAAGGCTGGTGGATCACTTGAGGTCAGAAGTTTGAGACCAGCCTGGCCAACATGGCAAAACCCCGTCTCTACTAAAAATACAAAAATTAGCTGGGTGTG
The DNA here is from genome assembly GCA_963573925.1 of Callimico goeldii. Taxonomy (NCBI): domain Eukaryota; kingdom Metazoa; phylum Chordata; class Mammalia; order Primates; family Cebidae; genus Callimico; species Callimico goeldii. The sequence goes on from CAUYOR010021911.1 coordinate 25,086, forward strand.
GTGGCGCACATCTGTAATCCCAGCTATTAGGGAGGCTGAGGCAGGAGAATTGCTTGAACCTGGGAGGTAGAGGTTGCAGTGAGCCAAGATTGTGCCATTGCTCTCCAGCCTGGGTGACAGAGTGAGACTCTGTCTCAAAAAAGAAAGAAAGAAAACAGAACTGAGCAAAATTGGCTAGATGCCAGTGGCTTAAGCCTGGAATCCCAGTGCTTTGGGGTGCCAAGGCAGGAAGATTACTTAAGGCCAGGTGTTCAAGACCATAAAAAAAATAAATGAATATGTAAATATTAAATTAAATTAAAAAGAATTAAGTAAAACTCTTCACCTAACTTCTCATTCTTCAGGACTCAGCTTACATATAGTGTCTTCATTCTCCTCTGTGCTTCCTTCTGCATGACAGAAGTCCATGTAGACAAGGAGCTCCCCAAACAGGGACTATGTCATTCTGAGCCCCTGCACCAGCTGGAAGAGGAGGTGCTTAGTGAATGTTGGTGGAATGAATAGTTGAATTAAGGAGGTGGGAATGAGCACGGAGGGTGTGGTTGAGGGGATACAGATAGTGTGGATCATGAAAGCTCAGCTCAACAAGCACAGCAGACCTTGTTCTGGGCACTGGGGACAGTGAGGTGAATCAGACACAGCCCCTACCTTTGAGGAGCCCCTAGTCTGTTGTGGAAGATAGACACTTTGATAATATTTAGGATAATAAGTGTTGGAATGGAGAGAAGCCAGGGGATTGTCAGAGCACAGAGAAAGCATCTAACTAAGCCTGGAGACCAGGGAAGGTTTCTTGGAGAAGCAGATGCCTAAGCAGATATCAGCTAGACAAAGACATGTCACTGTGAGTGTATGTGTGAGAGCACAAGCGTGTCTAGCACAGCACAACAGGGAGGGGAGACAGCCTGAGCACAAATAAGGGGGCAAAAACCAGCCTTGGGCTATGCCAAAAGAGTCATAGCAGTTATCCTTAGAGCAGAAAACCTTAAGTGGTGGGAAATGAGTCAGTAGGAGGCCAAACAGGGGGAGCTCTTGTGTCATGCCAAGGAGATGTCTTTACTGCCATCTCAAAGGTACCCAGAGTGTGAGAACTCTGACTCAAGTTACCAATTCATGGGTCTAGCCATCTCAAGGGCCTCTTTTGCTTAGCAGAATAACCCCAAATGCACCCCACTCAATTACTGTCAGATTCCTGGAATAGTCTTCATTAGTAGGTCCAGATAGTAACCTTTTCCTCAGCTCATTAATAAGGATTCTTAGGAGCTGAGAATCTAGTGAGGCCAGAAAGATGACAACCAATTAACTGGACTAGCCCCCAGTCCTTCCTTTTTTCCTCCTAATTGGCTTCAGAACAATGACATTTCTGCTGTCTTTAATGGGGCTCAATTCTTAACTGAATCTGAGCTGTTCCCCCACCCCCCAAAATGAGAAGCCAGGGGATTATCACATTTATCTATTCAGTCCAAAGGCAGATGTCACAGACCCATAGATTGCATCCTCGCTGGCTGCTTCTGAATATGACCTCAGAATTCTACTCAGAAACTTGCAACCAGCTAAACTCCTCTCCTCATCCCAACACTGCTCCAGAACATTTCTCCTCCACCATTCAAATCCCTTCTCCATTCTGCTCTGACATGGCCTCATCTCTGTCAGTTACCAACCTTCAACTCACATCCTTTGGTCACTGATGATTTGGGCTCAGTGGGACTCACTGTCCTCCTTTCTACCCAAGCTTGTTTTCATTCTCAGGAACTTTGAGTGTCACGTGGACAATCCATCCAGCACCTTGGCCTCTTAATTTCTTAACCATCTCATCACCAATGACTTTCTCTTCCAGTTTGCTTCAGCTATTCACCTGTCCCTATAACTTAAGCTATTCTGACTTGGATTTGTGTCACTGGAATTGAAAGAGGTCTGATCAATTAAATATCCAGCCTTACTGGCTGAACACCCAAGATCTGGCATGGACTGGTCTCTACTTTCCCAACTTCATCTTCCTGGCTCACAGTATACTCCAGAAACATCAGCGCTTCCTAATTTTGTGCCTTTGCTCATGTTATTAATCTCTAGCTCCTACTCCTAATCATCTTCATTACTCACCTATGGAATTATTGATCCCAGGGAAGCTTCACTTTTTCTTCCCCAGGACACCTCCACCACTCAGAACATACGATATATCTCTCCCCTGTACTCTCATGGCACTTTGCGTGATTGCTTTTGTCAGATTCCAACCAGAAAAATGGGAACTATTCTTCTTTAAACCAGAGGGAAACGCTTATATACGTGACGGGAGAACTAAGAAGAAGCTAAATAGAATACCGAGAAAACCCGGAGATTATCAAAAGCAAAAAATACTAGTATTAGAGCTAAAAGAAGCTGGAACCATGAGAGCAGGAGTCAGAGCAGAGGAGCAGTCCCTGCTAGGGGGCCAGCAGAGGCAGGGGGAAAATACCTGGCTTTCTCCCTTTTCTGCATCTCCAATCACCTGCCAATACCTTCCCTTGGCTAGTCCCAGTCAGAAGCTACTATCACAGGAGCGTGGGAAACATAGCCTGCAAAGGTCAACCCCTCAGAGGGGGTTGCAGAAAAAAGAACAGGAGAGGGTGAAGAATAATAGCAAACAGGCTGAGGACTGGCATAGCCATCTACCCAAAGAAGGTCATAATTATCTGTTTACAGTTTTGTTTCCTTGGTCAGTGTGCATCTTGAGGGAAGGGAACCTGTTTACCACTGTGTCCCCAGAGTCCACTGTGTGTTCGGTGACTGTGAACTGCCCTCCCTGAAAGAGATTTTATGCCCCACCCATTACCACTAGCTTGTAGTGCCTCCTTGTGGAACAAATACATCTCCCCATTCTATCAACATCAAGTTTGATTCTGTGACTTGCTTTGGCCAGTGGATGTGGGCACAAGTGATGTGATCCAAGTTCCAAAGAAGCTTTAAGAGCCTTTGTGTGGTTTAGCCATCCCAAATTGACCCCAGAGTAGGAAAATACATGGAACTGAGTTGCAGCTGACTTGTAGCTGGTATGTAATGACTGAGAAAGAAAGCCTCATTATCTAAGCCCCGACTCAGGTTGTGAGTCATAATCTAAAGAATAAAGAAATCTCACCAACATTGTGTCTGAGGGTGGAAATTTGAAGAGAAACTATGACACGCTTTTGTGAAAACACCATTGAATGATATGAGAACATTAGGATTTTGAGTCCAAAGTCTGAGTTTGAGTACGGGTCCAGCCATCTACTCCTTATATGGCTTAGAAAAGTTACATAATCTTCAAGTGGGTAAATAAAGACACAGAAATGTGGCACAGCTCATTATGTGTAAGAAAACACAGTGGTCTGGACTCAGCTTCTTCATCAAGAAAATCACTGATTTACTGTACTAATGATAATATACTATGTACTGTACAGCAATACAGATACTGCGTTACTATAGCTGATGATAATGCAGCTTTACATGCTAGGAGTGACAGCAGAGGTCACAAGAGAATTTTCATGAAACAATATTGTGAATTTTAAGTCATTGTTAGTTATCATCAATGCCAACTAGGCCTTCGTTTCTCTGTAACCAGACTCAATGATGCAAGGTTCCTATAGTTCATCTCAATCTAAAACACACACCCTCCCCCTCCACACGCACATTTATTGAGCACCTACAATAAGCAAGGCAGTGTATGAGGGCCTGTGGGGTCTGAGTGATGAATGGGGAATTGGGTAAATTGAAATCACAGAAACAAAGAGGGATAAGGCCAAATAGATTTTCCTACTCAACTAATCCAAACTGCACGTTTTACAGATAGGTAAACTGAGACCCAGAGACAGGAAATGCCAAAGCTCAAAGTCACATAGTAAAGTAGTAGCAGAAGCAGGATAAAACTCTGAATCTCCTGACTCCTAGTCTGGGCATGCTTTTCCCACTACACTATGCTGGTATGTGTGTTTCAAAACTACATTTTGGGCTGGGTATGGTGGCTCATGTCTGTAATCCCAGTACTTTGGGAGACCAAAGCTGGCAGATCATTTGAGCCCATGAGTTTGAGACCAGCCTGGGCAACACAGTGAAACCCCATCTCTACCAAAAAAGCAAGTAAATAAACAAACAAACAAACAAAAAATTAGCTGGGCATGGTGGTACCTGCCTGTAATCCCAGCTACTTGGGATCAGAAAGCTGAGGCAGGAAGGTTGTTTGAGTTCAGTAGGTGAAGGTTGCCGTGAGCCAAGATTGTGCCACTGCACTTCAGCCTGAGTGACAGAGGAAGACCTTGTCTCAAAACAAAACAAAACAAAAACCACATTGTGGATGATCCGTCCTTCCTTTGCAGGTAGAAGCACATTTCCCTTTTATTAGCATCCCTGGGTTCTGGCCAGATCTCCAGTCAGATCCAGGAAAGGGACAGGAAGCCCCTTTCTGAGGGGCATATGGAGGCAGAACCCTAAAAGGTCATGCTTCTGGAAATAAAAGTCCCTAAAACTCCTCTACTCTCCCAAAGACCCATCTGCCTCAGCATCTATATGACCTCAACCAAGTCCCAGGAACTTTGACAATAGGGAAGGCTGGCCACAACTCACAGCTTTAATAAATGTAAGTTGTTGGCCATATCAATAGTCTTGGTTGAGTGAGCTCAGAAAAGCTACAAGAAAGGGAGTCCTGAGGAGGGATCCCATAAAGCAGAGAATGGCATTACTACACTGGCAAAGAGACCACTGAAACTGACTTAATACCTGAGACAGCAGAGGAATAGGCACTGGGTGAGGGTGAGGAAGGCTGAGCATCCCCCACTCACTGTTCCCAGATCTGATCATACCCTTGCAAAATTCTTAACATGATCCAGTACCATCTGATCTCTGCCCATCTATCCATCCTCATCTCATGCTACTCTTCCTTGATGATTTAGTCCCTGTGACATGGCCTTCTTTCAATTTCTTGAATATTTCAGGGTTTAACCTACATTGGAACTATTCTTGATGTGGAACATGCCCCTCCCCACACTCTACTCTTTGCCTGGCTAGCTTTTTTTCATCCTTTTGTTCTCACCTTAAGCGTTACTTTCTCAGAAAACCTTACTCTCCAGCCTAAAATTAGGTTTCTCTCTTACATTTTCTTCATAGCACTTGTGGTGGACTTATGTTAACTTTTATCTGCCCCCTTCATTCCCTCCTTTAGGAAGGCACCATTTTAAACAGTTACATTGGGAATATGTTGCCATACTTGTCTCCCCTAGCCACTGGGATGGGCACATGACTTACAGGTGACTAATCATAGTATTCCCTTGGGATTGATACATAGTGGTTGGGAGAGAAAGAAGGTCTCTTTTTGCAGGAATTGGGAAGCTACGAATCTGCCATCATCTCTCTAACTCCCCATGCAGAGAGTCTGGCTATACAAGGAGGCTGAGGGGTAAGTAAAGTTGAGAAATGGAGAGTGCAATTGAGTCCTGGGTCTAGTGGACTTCCCAATTACAGAAGCTAATACATTATCTCTCCCCCACCCCCCCACCCCCACTTTTTTTTTAGATGGAGTTTTGGTCTGTCACCCAGGCTGGAGAGCAGTGAGGCTATCTTGGCTCACTGCAACCTCTGCCTTCTGGGTTCAAGCGATTCTGGGTTCTCCTGCTTCAGCCTCCCAAGTAGCTGGTACTACAGGTGCCAACCACCACGCCTGGCTAATTTTTGTATTTTTAGTAGAGATGGGGTTTCACCATGTTGACTAGGCTGATATCAAACCAGGCTTACCTCAAGTATCCACCCACCTCAGCCTCCCAAAGTGCTGGGATTACAAGCGTGAGCCACTGTGCCCAACCAATTCTATTTATTAAAGCTAGTTTGATTTGTGATTTTATCACTTGCAATAACAGAAGTCCTAACTCAAGTAACACATCACAATTTTAACAGCTTTATTGAGATATAACTCACATACCATACAGTTCATTTACACAATTTTTAATTAATATTTGTGTATTTGTTTAATGTCTCTTTCCCCATTAGTTCCATGACAGGATTGTAGCTGTTTGTTCATCATTCATTATATCCTAAGTGCCAGGGCAGAACTTGGCTTGGTGTCCTCAATAAATGTTTTTCACTGAATAAGTAAAACGTATTAATGAATATCTACCCTGTTCTGGGTCCTTAAGATTATTAAACAAATCAAACACAATCCATGCTCTCGAAGCCTAGAAGGAGAGATAAACATGTAAATAGCCAAGTTCTGGTCATCAGTAGATAGCCAAGTTCTGGTCATCAGTAGCAGAAAGCTCAGTGACCTGAGTTGGGCAGAGATGGGTTACCTTGACCTGCCAAAATCTAACCAATTCATTAAGGTCTTCTTCAAGTGCCTTCCTAAAAACAGTGCACTAAGATTTAATCTCATGTGTTCTATCTGTGTTCCTCATCAAGATTTATACTGATTCCACCACTTGCTAATAGTATAAGCTTGAGCAAGTTATTTAATTTCTCTGAACTTCATTTTTGAGAATATTAGACATGCTCTATAATATCTACCTTAAGGTTTATAAAGAGACTTAAGAGAGATAACTAAAACTAAACATTTCACATAGTGCCTTGTTCAATGTATATCAACTATGATTACCACATTTGCTGTTTAGTAAAGTTAAGTGGTTAGAAACACACGCTCTGGGAGCCAGACTACTGCCTGGGTTGAAATCCTGGTTCTACCCTCTTACTAGCTGTGTGACTTTGGCAAGTTACTCAACTTCTCCTCACTTTTCTCATCTGTTAAACACACACACACAAAGTGTGGAGATAAAGAAATATACATCTTGAAGGATTTTAGGGGGATTAAATTAGATGCATAATACTTTAAAACACTTAGAATAAATAGTGCCTGACACAGGGTAAGCAGCAAATAAATGTTTAACCAATTCACCTTTTAAAAATCTTAGAATGGTCATGCATGGTGGCTCATGCCTATAATTCCAGCACTTTGGAAGGCTGAGACAGGTGGATCACCTGAGGTCAGGAGTTCGAGACCAGCCTGGCCAACATGATGAAACCCTATCTCTACTGAAAATACAAAAAATTAGTTGGGCATGGTGGTGGGCACCTGCAATCCCAGTTACTCAGGAGAATCATTTGAACCCTGGAGGCGGAGGTTGCAGTGAGCCGAGATCACCCCAACCTTACCCTGGACCCCAGCACTCCAGCCTGGGCGACAAGAGTGAAACTCCATCTCAAAAAAAAAAAATCTTAGTGAGAAGGGCTTCGCATACTGGTTATATTTTTTTTCTAATACATATCCAAATATGTATTAGAAAATAAATACAGAAAATCATCCTGCATAATTCCAGTGGCATGAGCTCCCCACCTTGGGCAACATTACTCCAGACTCATACCATCTAGTGATATATAGTTCCCTGACCAAGAGGGCTGCTCCTTGTCTTTGCCCCTGACTGGGGAGCCCTTAGCTCTCTTCCTCACTTGACTCACCTACTTATCTTCAAGACTCCACTTGGGCAACATGTTCTCTGACCTCAGCAGAATCAGGTTCCTCCTCTATGCTCCCCCAACATTCCTCTGTCACAGTCCTCACCACCTGGGCTATGACTGTCACTGTAGACTCTCACTAGATTGAGTTTCTTCAGGCCAGGATGTGAAATGCATCCTATTTCACAGCCCAGGGCCTAGTACCAAGTAGGTGCTCAGGAAGTCTTATTGGACAATAAAATGAAGTATCCAAATACTTACCATCATAAAGTTAATCAAACATATTTTTGCATCCTCTGTGCCCAGCTGTATGCTAGGCACAGTAGACACAAAGACAAACAAGACTCATTTCCTATCTGCAAGGAAATTTTGGGAGACAGACAAGTAAATGAGTGTATTCAAGTGTGATGGGTACTGTGACACTTCTACGTATGGGGTGCCTTAAATGAGAAAATGAAGTAAAGAACTCTGGCAGGGGACTAAGAAATGTTTCATAGAAGATGTGAAGTTTGAGCTGTTTTGAAAGCTGAATGGGGGCTCACCAGCTGGATGAGGGTGGAAGATGGGGTGTGAAGAGAGCATTCCAAGCAGATGAAATACAGTCAGTCCAGGGAGAGTGCTGGGAGCCTCCCGGGAGACTGCAGGTTGAAAGCCTAAAGGGACAGTCTGAAGTTCTCCAGGTGTGGACTTCATCACTTGCTTATTGTTCTATGGACCACATAGAGGCACTTTCTCGACTCTGAGAACCTCTGCGTAGAAACAGCAAGGCCCAAGATGACCCAACCTCCCTGTTTATTAAGCACTTATAGTTTGCTACAGTTTACAGGCCACTTTGATGAGAAAAAAGTATACAGCACACACACACATACTCATAATACACATAATACAAATATATACAACATACAATTCACACTTGTATACTATACAGATTACCCACCTACAAGTCCAAATATCTGTACTTCAGAAACTGTTAGAGAGTATAACTTTAAACTCTCCACTCCTCAATACTGAACAACACTTAGGATGTGAGATATACTTAGATTGGCTAAAAGCTAAGCATCTATTCTAGAGGAAGATTTCAAACTTTCAAACCTACAGGCATGGAACTCTTTTTGTAAGGCAACCTTACCCTGGACGCCAATACGTAAAATAAAAGCTCTTCTTTTAAGCAAAGGTAGGTAGAGTTCTGCTTTGGGGCCACTGAGACATATCTGGGCCTCAAACGAGCACAGAATATTTTAACCTTGGAAAGAGTCAGGACATCAATGAGCTACATACTCGAACCACATAGTTTTGTTCCTTCATGCAATTACTTTTGTTGTGAATTGTGTTTTGGTGAGAAGCATGAATTTGCATTGAGATAAACTGTAAGAACAGAATATAAATACTTAGTGCTAAAAGGATGTTTGATATTTAGGACGTGGTCACATTCAGCATACAGAGTCTGCTCTACGGTTGACAATGAAGAGCAGTGCTTCTCTGGAAGAATGGGTTTGTTTTTATACTAGGACACTCTCAACTATGTAACTGATTGTTTCCCTCCTGGCAATGATTGCTAGGAAGTTCAAAGGCAACATTTTGGACCAACTCTTGAGGTGTCCAAGAACTTATGACATAATACTTACTCATCCTAGCTTCCTCTTATTTTTCCCTCATCCTTGCTTTCCCTTTGCTCCAATTTTCTCTTATTTATTTATTTTTATTTTTGTACTGTAATGATTTTTTATAAGACACCTCAAGTTTTTTGTGGAAGGAACTGGTTAAAAAAAAGAGTTTATAAATTTAAATTTTACTTACATATTCAATATAACAAATATATACATATCAAAAATGATGAATTATCTAAAACTCACAGTATAAAGCCCATACGTATATCGTACAAATATAAAAACAGATCACATAGGTACATTATTCATAATTACAACACTAATGTCATAAATACAAATACACTAATGCCCTCTGTTTATCCCACTCTCATGAGCATGTGTACACATGCACACGTGCACACACATGTGTCATCTACATACCAAGCTGCTCTGCGAGGAGGCGGCCCTTCTCAGTGGGAACAACCCTCTCTTCCTCCATGTCACACTTGTTCCCCACCAGAATAACTTGTGCATTGTCCCAGGAGTAGGTCTTGATCTGAGTAGCCCTAAAATGACATGGAAAGAGATGAGTTAATCATGTTCCTATAAACTGAATGTCTGGTTCCCCACTACAAATTTACATGTTGAAGCCTAATCTCCAATGTAATGGTATCTGGAGGTGGAGCCTTTGGGACGTCATTATGTCAATGAGGCTAGAGTTCTAATAAATGTGTCCATCTAAGAAGAGAAAGAGAGTAGAGCCCTCTTTCTCTCTTGGCCATGGGAGGATACAAGAAGCCAGCTGTCTCCAGATACTGTAGCTGCTGGTGCCTTGATCTTGGACTTCCTAGCTCCAGAAATGTGAGAAAGAAATGTCTGTCATTTGAGCCACCAAGTCTATGGTATTCTTGTTATAGCAACCCAAACTGACCAAGACACACACCCTTCTGGGACAAAAAGAAAACTGCAAAGTGTGAAGCAATGGTTTCTCTTCCACAGGACTAGCAACACCCACGTTACTGCCAATTAATTCAACTGAGGACGTAGAGGTGCTTGCCCCTGCTGGCTGTCGCAGATGTGACTCCCAAGCCCTGGCTGCAAACCTCATCCCTCTCTTTGAAGTCCACCTCTACCATATCTGGCCATCCCTCTCCTCACTAGGTAGAGAGCTCTTACTAAAACAGGTATTTGATCACAATGTATCCTTTCTTAAAAGCCTTCTCTGGCCCCCAGCTAGCTATGTGATCAAGTCCAGATTCCTCAGTTCAGACCATTCATGCTCTCTCTCTCCAGCCTCATTACCCATTCTCCCACCTCCCAAACCTTTTTACTCATTCTCCAAAAGCTCTTCCATGGCTTGTGCCTTTGCTTACACTGGGAATTCGTTCCCCACAACTAACTCATCCTTCAGGGCCCAGTGCTGATTCCACAACAACTGGAGGAGAGCCTTCTCAAGCTTCCCTAGATCCACTTAGCCTCTACCTCCTCCTCTGTGATTCATAAACCTTCTCTGAAGTCTTAGATTATGATTAGTTGCAGAAACCAAAATGTCAGCAGTGATCACCTTCATGTAAGATGATTATAAGATTTTTTAAAAATGCTTTTCAAATTTCCATACTTTTCACATTTTTGAAAGTGAGCAAGTATTACTTCCATAATTAAAAACAAAATTTTAAGAGGAAATAAAACAGGACTCTCTTACATTATGGAGACATCTTTTTGTGGAGATGGGCCTAAAATTCCCCAAAGACCCCATCAGGTAGAAATGATTACTTCCACTTTGCTGAATTTCTATCTCTCCCTGAGGGCAAGAACCTGCCTATTCATCTTTGGGATGCCAATACCCAGCACAGAATGACAGAGCAGAGAAGGTTTCAGTGAATGTTTGATAAATGAATTAGCCAGTGAACAGTTAGTCCTGAGGCAGATCTTGAATCTGACCCTCCCCTGACACTGACAATCTAACTCAACCCTAAGTGCAACCTGAATCTATTACTGACCCTGCTCCTAAAGCTGATCTCACCACCAACCTTCTAATTTACGGTGAGAAGCCATTCCCTCAAAGGATGTAATTCACTCAACCACCATTTGTTGTGGGCCTACGAGAAACCAGACCCCATTCTGGACACTGAGGCTTAGATGAGGGGTGAGGCTGAGACCAAGTTGCCCACAGACAAAACTCAAAGGCCGGGGCTTGGAAGAGACAGACACTCAGTCTTCAGACTCAAGGCAGGCACCTGGGGCCAGCTCTCCTTGTCTCCTATGCTACTCTTTCTTTCATCGTCCTCCCTCCTCCCACCCCATTTCCTCTCAGCTCCCAGATTAGCAACAAACTCAGGTTATTCTTGGAGGAATCGTCACCAGGTGTTAAAGTCATTGTGTTCCTGAGGCAGAATGAATAGAGACTGAGGGAGGAAAGGAAGGGGGTCAAGGCCAACAGGGAATGAGCAGTGTGGAGACACTTCTGGGGAGATATGGTGAGAAAGAAGAGGAGGGGCAAGGAGAGGGAATGAAGGGAGGAAAATGATGAGTGGAGAGAGTAAAGGGAAGGGGAAGAGAACAGAGAGGAGAAAGACCCAAGGCAGAGGGAAGAAAGAGTTGTTAAAAAGGAAGGGGCAGAAAGGAGGAAGAAGAGGATAAGAGGCAGAAAAGGAGAACACAGACCACCAAGAAATGACAGACATGCTGATGACACCCTGAACTGCTGGTCAGAACAGGGGAGTGCAGCAGACAGCTCACAAGGTCATTCTCAGCTCAAGCTGTGTATGTGAAGCCAATGCAGCTTCACACAAATACAACTGCTCCTTGGGAAAAGTGAAGTCCTTGAAGGGTCACTATTAGGCAAAAGGGAGCAGGAGACAAGCCCAGCACTGGCCAGCACTGCTGCTGTGTGCCTAGCCTGCTCAGCCTCTCTGATTCTGAAAGACAGCCACCACCCAGATGTCCCACCTTCCCCCATCCTCATCTGAGCAGGGACACTGGGTTTTGGCCCTCCCTCTCACGTGTCCTTCCCCTCAGGCTCCCTCTCCTGGGAATCATGTCCCAGGAGGAAAGCTATATGTTGCTCAGAGGTTGCACCTCTGAGGTGCTGTACTGATCTGTACTGATTTCCATTGCGTATTAAGCCTTGATAAACTTGGACTATATGTACTCCTGGACACCCAGCTCAGCTCAGGAATAAACTTTATAGAGAAGTGCTATGTGGATTCACTCTCCACTAGAGTTACAGTAATCTTCCTAAAACACAAATCTGAACCTGTTGGTTTCCAATTCATATGTCATCACCTATGGGACAGAATCCAAACTCCTTATAGTGTCATACAAAATCCTTCATGACCTGTGCCCTTCAACTCTCGCACCTACTTTCTCACCTTTGCATATCTGTACTCTTTTTCTGGAACATCCTTATTCATTTGTCCCTCGGGCTAACTCCTGTTAATATTACAAAATGCGGCATATGTGTCAGCATCTCCAGGGCACCTTCCCTGACTCCCTAAACTGGGTCAGAGAGCCCTCTGCTGGGTTCCCACAGCCCTGATGCCTCTCTCCATCACTGCACCCAGCACAAGATATTTTCTTTTATCTTTTTTTTTTTTTGAGATAGAGTCTCACTTTGTCACCCGGGCTGGAGTGCAGTGGTGCAATCTCAGCTTACTGCAACCTCTGCCTCCCAGGTTCAAGTGATTCTCCTGCCTCAGCCTCCTGAGTAGCTGGGATTACAGGCACGTGTCTCCACACCTGGCTAATTTTTATATTTTTAGTAGAGATGGGGTTTCGCCATGTTGGCCAGGCTGGTCTCGAACTCCTGACCTCAGGTGATCTACCCACCTCAGTCTCCCAAAGTGCTGGGATTACAGGCGTGAGCCACCATGCCTGGCCTATAACATGATATTTTCATTCCTGCTTAAGGATCTGTCTTCTCCTCTCATCTGTAAACTCCTGAGGGCAGGAGCCATGTCTGATTCATCTGGGCTTCCTTAGCACACAATCCAGGACCTCACAGCACAAGTTAGGTTTTAACGAACAATTTGCTAAATGAATGAATGAATGAATATAAGAGTCTCATACCAGTCTTGGACAGCATTGAAGGATTCCTCATTGGTGATGTCATACATCAGAATGAAGCCCATGGCCCCACGGTAATAGGCTGTTGTGATGGTCCGGTACCGCTCCTGCCCAGCTGTGTCCTGGGCAGGAAAAGGAAAGAAGCAATCTCTTAGAAAGTCTGCTTTGTTTCCCAAAAAGTCCCCAAAGCATAACTAATAACCCAAGGCATATTTAAGAGCATCTATTATGTGTCTTGTATTATGCTTGGTGACTAGAATGAAATGATTTTTAAAATCTCAGAAATTAATAAGAATAATTAAAATCCTAATAGAAAAGTAGACAAGAGGCATGAACAAGTCACAGAAGAAATGTTGAGTGGGCACTTATTACATAAAAAGTTTTAACCTTATTTTTGTTTGGTTGTTTTTTTTTTCAAAGACAAAGCCTTACTCTGTTGCCCAGTCTGAGTGCAGTGGCGCCATCATAGCTCACTGCAATTTTGAATTTCTGGGTTCAAGCAAACCTCTCACCTCAGTCTCCAAGTAGCTGGAACTAAGGGTTTGTGCCATTGCTCCCAGCCCCTTTTTTAAAAATAATAATTCCCATTATTGATAAGCATGCAGTGAAACATACAACTTCACATTTTGCTTGTGGGAGTGGAATTTGTTTCAGTCTTTCTGGGAATCAGTTTGAAAGTGTTAAGAGCATTAGAAATGTTCATATTCTTTAACCCAGAAATATTTCTTCTGGGAATTTTTCCTACAAAATTAGAAAAAATGTTCCCCATAAAAATAGAAATTCAGACAAATTTGTATGTACAAAAACACATTTGTTACAACTTTATCTAGACAGTAAAAACATATCATCAACTTATATATTCAATAGGAGAATGATTAAAATATAAGAATTTTTATGTAAGTTCATGTATGTAAGAATATTCAATGACATGAGACAATGCTCCTATGTGTGATATATTAGTTTTGTAACTATACATGCACAGAAAAAAATGGAAGAAACACATCAAAAGGTTAACAGAAATTATTTCTGAATAAGAGAAAAGAACTACTGAGATTTAAATTTTCTTCATATAATTTTTTTTTTTTTTTTTTTTAAAAAGGGTATCACTCGGTTGCCTAGGCTGGAGTGCAGTGGAGCAATCTTGGCTCACTGTAACGTCCACCCCCTGGGCTCAAGCAATCCTCCCATGTTGGCCTCCTGAGTAGCACACCATCATGACCAGCTATTTTTTGTATTTTTAGTAAAGACAATGTTTTGCCATGTTGCCCAGGCTGGTCTCAAACCCCAGAGCTCAAAGGATCCACCACCTTGGCCTCCCACAGTGCTAGGATTACAGGTGTGAAACACTGTGCCCGGACTTCTTTATGTGTTTTTCTTATCTTTACAATGCATTACTTTTTTTTTCTTTTTGTATAGTGTCTCTTGCCTATGTATTACTCTTACAATAAGGAAAAATAAACATTTTGTCAAAAAACGACTTTAAGACAATTCTTAGTCACAAGCAGCTCATAGCTTAGTTGGAAAGACAAATAAATAAACAAGCAACAAAGACAAGACCACCAGCGAAGGGTTATTGGAGCACACTGGGATGCTTCCAGATTTTCTACATAGTCCTCATGTGAGTGGTCAGCCATCTTCTCTGTATCATTACAGTTTTAGAATGTGTGATCCTTAAGCAGGTATGAAACATTTCCTCACATATTATCTCATTTAAATTTTATGAGATTCCAGTGAGGTAGGTGTCATTATTATTTACATTTTATAGTTGAGAATGCAAAATATGTAGAAAGGGTAAGTGACTTTCCCAAGGGCAAGGTCACAAAGCTGGTGACAAAAGCTAGGACTTTTTTTTTTTTTTAAAAGACAGGGTCTCACTCTGTCACTCAGGCTAGAGAACAGTGGCACAATCATCATAGCTCACTGCAGCCTTGGACTCTTAGGGTCAAGTGATCCTCCCACCTCAGCCTCCCAAATAGCTAGGACTACAGGCACCCACCACAGTGCCAAGCTTTTGTTTTGTTTTGTTTTGAGACAGGATCTTGCTCTGTCATTCAGTCTGGAGTGCAGTGGCATGGTCACAGCTCCCTGCAGCCTCGAACCCCCAGGCTCAAGTGATCCTCCCACCTCAGTCTCCTGAGTAGCTGGAACCACAGGCACATGCCACCATGCCTGGCTAATTTTTTTTTTTTTTTAACTTTTGTAGAGACAAGATCTCACTATGTAGCCCAGGCTGGCCTGGAACACCTGAACTCAAGTGATCCTCCTGCCTCAACCTCCCAAAATGCTGAGATTACAGGCATGAGCCACCACACCCAGCCAAATCCCAGGACTTCTTATTCTATGTCTAATGCAGGTACCACCATACCTCCATCAATAAAAAACTGATTTATTCACAACCATCTACTGAACACCATCTATAGTTATAATAAAAATAAATAATGAGAACAATAATTTCATTATGCCATTATTTTTACAGGTTGCACCTGTTATCCACAAATGTTGGAAAACCCTGGAGAATATATGTTGTTACTCTATCTTACAGGTGAGGAGACTAAGATTCACTCATAACTAATCTGTCTCTCTCCTGCACCCATTACAAAATATTGCCTCAGCTATGAACTGTACTTAGTGTGATAATAACATGGAACAAGCACCACCCCTGCCCTCAGGAAGCCTCAACAGAGTTGTGAAGGCAGCTGAGACATAACAGCATATTAATAATTAGCAATGTCATCAGTATCAGATAAGTGGTATAAAGAAAATGAATTGGCTGGGCATGGTGGCTCCTGCTTGTAATCCCAGCACTCTGGGAGGCTGAGGTGGGTAGATTACTTGAGGTCAGGAGTTTGAGGCCAGCCTGACCAACATGGCAAATCCTGTCTTTACTAAAAATACAAAAGTTAGCCAGGCATGGTGGTGTGCACCAGCTACTTGGGAGGCCAAGGCATGAGAATTGCTTGGACCTGGAAGGCAGAGGTTGCAGGGAGCTGAGATGGCACCACTGCATTCCAGCCTGGATGAAAGAGTGAGACTCCATCTCAAGAACCAAACCAAACCAAAACAAAACCAAAAAACAGGAAATGAGTCATACAAGTTCAGGTAAAGTAGAAACACGGTGGTTTCAGCTAGCTATGGAAGATGTCAAAGTGGAGATAATATGTCCTTTAGGATAGGCTGGGTTCTTCAGGAACAAACAATCCCAAATCTCAGTAGCTTAAACAACAAGGCTTTATTTTATTATTATTATTACATTTCCATTAAGGATTGGCTCAGTGTTCTGCTTTTTGTCATCTTTATTCAAGGATAAAGACTGACAGAGCAGCTGCCAGAGGGGAAGAAAGTATGTGAGTCATATATTGGCTCTTAAAACTTCCACTTTTCCCATCTCACTGGCCAAAGTAAGTCACTTGAGGTAGATCAAGTCCAAGTGACTTGATCCATACCCAACTTTCAAGGTGTAAGAAAGTACAATACTATAATATTCTCAGGAGGAGAACTGGGACTATGTGGCAGACAGCATAATGATTCCCATGGGCAGAATCTTCACTGAGCCCAGAAGCATCACGTGAAGTTGTGCTTATTTGGCAATATAAGGAGAACAACTTTTTAATTTTTTTTTTCCTACTATATAAAGTACATCTGAGCAGAAAAACTTTTCTAAAGAGTTTTCCAAGCAGAAAAGAAAAGGAAAGGTATTTTGGCAGAAGTGAGAGTTTTTGACAGTGAGTACTCCTGAAGAACTTAAGGAATGGTGGGAAATGGGACATAGGTAGGTGATAAAGCTAGAAAGAGCTCTGAATACTATGCTATGGGATGGACTGGAAGAAGAGATAGGAGAAAGGAAGGCTGATTAGAAGATCTTTGCAGTAGTACAGGTCAGACTAGATAAGAATTTGAACTAGAGTAGTAGCAACAGGGATCGAGTAAGAACAGATTCATTGAAGTATTTAAAAGGTAAAATTATAGAGAATGGTGATAGATTACATGTGACGAGAAGAAAAACAAAGGTACCAGTTGTTTCTGTCAGGGCTTGGCTTCTCCATGTCCTCAGCAATTCAGCTCTGGCCCAGACTAGCATTACCTTACTCTATACAACAAAACTGGCATCTAACAGGCTCACCCTCCTTTGAGAGGATATGAATCACCATCTCCTGTTAATTGAGCAAGGTCTTTGAGCATCTTACTCTCCATCTCAATCAGCTTATCAGAGTATTCCTTCTGACCACATACAGCAGTTGTCCCTGTGATTTCTGGAAGATATCATTTTCTCCAGGTCATGAGTGAGTGGGAGGATAAATGAATAGATGAATGGATAAGTGAGTGAATGAATGAGTGAGTGAATGAACATTTAACACTGGAAATCTTAGGCATTATTGAAAGAAATCTGTCATATCCACACCAAAGCTCTGTGTGTTTGTGACTAAGAAACATTGTAGCAGTATTTGATCCACTCCTCCTTGCCTCTGCTTCTTGAGCTCCTTAGAGCCAATTCCAAAGAAGAGACCTCCCACTAATCTGTAGGTTCAGTCCCTAAATCCTGTTCTGCAGGATTTGGAATTAAGCCACTCTTCCTGGTCTAGAGGCCCAGGCAGGATTTCTGAGCTCTTACACTGCCACCAGGTCTCCACTCTCCTCAATCTCCCTACACTATGCCCTGTTATTCTGTGAAAGTGTCTAGTCTCAGAGACACTCTGGAGCCTAGCCCTGTACCCAAGCTCTCCAACAGAAGAGTCTTGTCACCCAACTGAATCCTTACTAATTGGAAATTCTGGTATATACTCATAAATGAGCTTGGACCTGGAGTCAGTTTTATTTCTGTACTTCCAGTGTGTAGCACAGGGCCGTGCACCCAATAGCAATTCAACTACTGTTTGTTAAACAAAAAGGCCATATAGTCTTGAAGTTAAAACCATGATCTTTGGAGTTAGGCTTCTGGGTGTGAATCCCTATTCTACCACTTACTCACTATGTGATGGTAGTAGGCAGCCTCTAAAATGGCTTCTAAAATGTCTCCTGATACTCATGCTTTTGTGTAACCCTCTCTTTGGGCAACTTACCTATTGGAGCCTTGTTTCTTTGTCTATGAAGTGGGAATTAAAACAATACCTCATTTTACTGCACTTCAACTTATTATGCTTTACATTTTCACAAATTGAATGTTTATGGTGACCCTATCTCAAGCAGGTCTATCAGAGCTATTGCTTACCTCATGTCTCTGTGTCACATTTTGGTAGTTCTTACAATATATCAAGTCTTTTCATTATTATTATATCTGTCATATTTATCTGTGATCTGTAATCTTTGATGTTACTATTGTAATTGTTTTGGGGTGCCATAAACCACACCCATATTAAAACAGTGAACTTAATGTATGTGTTCTGAATGTACCACCAACCAGCCATTCCTCCATCTCTCTCCCTCTCTTCAGGATTCCCTATGCCTTGAGACACAACAGTATTAAAATTAGGCCACTTTATAACCTACAATGGGCCGGGCATGGTGGCTCATGCCTGTAATCACAGCACTTTGGGAGGCCAAGGCAGGCAGACCACTTGAGGTGAAGAGGTTGAGATCAGCCTGGCCAACATGGCAAAACCCTGTCTCTACTAAAAATACAAAAAGTAGCCAGGCATGGTGGAGGATGCCTGTAATCCCAGCTACTCAAGAGGCTGAGGCAGGAGAATCGCTTGAATCCAGGAGGCAGGGGCTTCAGTGAGTCACGATCACACCACCGCACTCCAGCCTGGGCGACAGAGAAAGACTCCATCTCAAAATAATAATAACACCACAATGGCCTCTAGTGTTCAAGCGAAAGGATGAGTTACACATCTCTTGCTTTAAATCAAAAGCTAGAAATCATTAAACTTAGTGAGGAAGGCATGCAAAGAGCTAAGATGGGCTGAAAGCTAGGCCTCTTGCACCAAATATTGGCCAAATTGTGAATGCAAAGGAAAATTTATTGAAGGAAATTAAAATTGTGTTTTAATTATGTGTTGCTACTCTAGTGAACACATAAGTGATAAGAAAGCAAAACAACTTTATTGGCAATATGTAGAAAGTTTTAGCAGTCTCTGGATAGAAGAAAAATCAGCCATAACCTTTCCTTAAGCTAAAGCCTAATTCAAAGCAAGGCCTCAACTCTCTTCAATTCTATGAAGGCTGAAAGAGGTGAAGGAGCTGTAGAAGAAAAGTCTGAAGCTAGCAGAGGTATGTTCATGAGGTTGAAGGAAAGAATATATTTTCATAACATAAAAGTGCAAGGTGAGGCAGCAAATGCTGATGTAGAAGCTGCAGCAACATTATCCAGAAGACCTGGCTAAGATCATTGATGAGGGTGGCTGCATTAAATAAATGATTTTCAGTGCAGACAAAACAGTATTGGGAGAATATGCCATTAGGACTTTTACAGCTGGAGAGAAGTCAATGCCTAGCTTCAAACCTTAAAGAACAGGCTGACTCTCTGGTTAGGGGTTAATGCAGCTAGTGACTTTAATCTGAAGTCAATGCTAATTGACCATTCTGAAAATCCTAGGCCCCTTCAAAATTAAGCTAAATCTATCCTGCCCGTGCTCCAGAAATCGAACAACTAAGCCTGGATGACAGCACATCTGTTTACAATATGGTTTACTGAATAATTTAAGCCCATTGTTGAAACATTACTCTCAGGAAAAAAAATATTCCTTTTATAATATTCCTGCTTATTGACAATGTGCCTGGTCACCCAAGAGCTCTGATGGAGATATACAAGAAGATTAATGTCTTCATGCCTGCTAACACAACATCCATTCAGCAGCTCATGGATCAAGGAGTAATTTTGACTTTCAAGGTTTATCTGTATCTGGGCAAAGTAAACTGAAAACCTTCTGGAAATAATTCACCATTCTAGATACCATTAAGCATATCTGTGATTCATGGGATGAGATAAAAATATCAACATTAATAGCAGTTTGAAATAAATTCATTCCAAACTTCAGAATTATGGATGACTTTGTGGGGTTCAAGACTTCCGTGGATGAAGTAGCTGCAGATCTAAGATCTTGTGGAAGCAGCAAGAGAACTAGCATTAGAAGTGGGACCTGAAAATGTGACTGAGTTGCTGCAATCTCATGATAAAACTTGAATGGATGCAGTTGCTTCTTACAGATGAGCAAAGAAAATGCTTTCTTAAGATGGAGTCTACTCTGGTGAAGATGCTGTGAACATTCTTGAAATGACAACAAAGGATTTAGAATATGACATAAACTTAATGTAGATAAAGTAGTAGCAGGGTTTGAGAGGATTAACTCAAATTTTTAAAGAAGTTCTATTACGGGTAAAATGCTATCAAACAGTATCACATACAACAGAGAAATCTTTCATGAAAAGAAGAATCAGTTGAAGCAGCAAACTTCACTATTGTCTTAAGAAATTGCCACAGCCACCCTAGTCTTCAGCAACTACCACCCTGATTAGTCAGCACCCATGAACATCAAGGCAAGACCCTCCACCAGCAAAAAGATTAACATTCACTGAAGGATCTGATGATTGTTAGCATTTTATAGCAATAAAGTATTTTGTTTGTATGAAACAGGGTCTCACTCTGTTGCCCAGGTTTTAGTGCAGTGGCGGGATCATAGCTTAACCTCCTGGGCTGTAGTGATCCTCCCACCTCAGCCTCCCAAAGTGTGAGCCACCACATCTAGCCTAAAGTTTTTTTTGTTTGTTTTTTTTGATATGGAGTTTTGCTCTTGTTGCCCAGGCTGGAGTGCAATGGCATGATCTTGGCTCACTGCAACCCCCACCTCCCAGGTTCAAGTGATTCTCCTGTCTCAGCCTCCCAAGTAGCTGGGATTACAGGGATGTGCCACAACACCTGGCTAATTTTTTAGTAGAGTCAGGGTTTCTTCATGTTGGTCAAGCTTGTCTTGAACTCCTGACCTCGTGATCCACCTACCTCAGCCTCCCAAAATTCTGGGATTACAGGCATGAGATACTACGCCCAGCCAGCCTAAAGTATTTTTTAATTAATGTATGTAAATTGTTTTAGACATAATGTTACCGCACAATCGATAGACTACTATAGTATAAACATGACTTTTATATGCACTGGGAAACCAAAAGAGTCATATTACTCCCTTTATTGCAATATTTACTTTATTGTGGTGATCTGGAACTGAACCTGCAATATATCCAAGGTATGCTTGTACCTACCTCAGAGTTTTGTGAGGATTAATAACATTATTATACTTGAAATGCCTAGAGCAGTTTCTGGTGTGTTACTGCATTTCCAAAGACAGTTTTTGCATTTCCAAAGACAGTTCCAGGAGCAGGGCCAGCTTCCCAGGGTCTGCCCTGCTAGAGTGGATGGTTCTCATGCTATATGCATCATTTCCCATTCCATTGAAACCTGCCCAGGGCTGCCTCCAGCCAGAGTGTCAACATGGTCTCACTGGTAAAAAGAGAAAGGGTGAGCTTCAGAGTTGAGCAGGCCTTGGCCTAACTCCCAACTCTGCCATTCATCAGCAATGTGATTTTGGACTGGTTGGTTATTTTATCTCTCTGAGGCTCAGTTTCCTCACATCTGGAATCAAAATAAAAATGCCTACTTGGTAGGGTTTTCATAATTAAATGTTTTTTAAGTGTCTGGCTCATAATAGGTATCCAAATATAGAAGCATTTATCATTATTATTATTTAAATTTTTAATTAATTTTTAAAAATAAATGAGCCTGAGCTTCCTCAACTGTAAGGTGGTGATAATAATATTATACTTTGAAGTGATTGTGTGAGAATGATAGATAATGTAGGGGTAGAGCCTAGAAGAGAGAGCACAGGGCACATGGTAGGTGTTCAATAAAGCTCATAGTAAGTGCTGCTATTACTGTTGATTATTGTTGATATTTTTATTTCACTTAAAGAAAAGCAAGGTTAGAAATGAAACAATTCAGCTCTCATTATCCTGTGCTCTATGGAAAGCAGCACAGAGAATCACTCCTGAGCCTCTCCCTTTTATTTTTAAAAATCACATTGACGAACATTGATTCTCCTCCTACTGATGAGAGTCAGAAATAGAACCACAGAGGAGAAGGGAAGCAGGAGAAAGAAAGAGGAATGACTCACTGGCTACTTGAGGAAGAAGACCATGTCATCAAGAGAAATCAATTCACTTGTACACAACAGACATTCATTGAGCTCTTCATATGGGCAGAGGATTATGCCAAAGAACAGACACGAGAGTGAGCACCACTGCTCTGGTATCCCACAGCCCAGTCAGTGTGGCAGGCAGACACATGGGCAAGAAAGAAGAGGACTAATGTTAACTGAACACTCACTATGTTCTGAGCACTTTAATAAGTGCTTTATATATGAGATCCATTATATTATTTCTGATAATAAAATAACACTGTTAGTTGAGCATTACTATGTGCCAGGCATATGTCAGTAGGTACCTTTCTTATTTAATTTTCAAAACATCCTTCTGAAATATTACTATCTCTATTTACAGATAAGGAAAAATTTTAAATAACTTGCCTAAGATCTTGCAGTCAGTTCATTTCAGACTGAGATTCAAATCTAGTCTCTCTGATTCCAAAGCCTGGCTTGTTTCCAGGATGCCATTTACATTACTTCTCTCAATTGTTGCATCAGCTTGAAGGAGGACAAGTTTGAGTCCCCATTTGATATATGAAGTAACTGAGGCTCATAGAGGTTAAGTAAATTGCTAGGGTCACAAGCAATAAGGAGGCAGACAGAATCCAAACTCTGGTCAGGCATGGTGGCATATGCCAGTAATCCCAGTACTTAGGGAGGCGGAAGCAGGCAGATCATTTGGGCCCAGGAATTAAAGACCAGCCTGGGCAATATGGTGAAACCTTGTCTCTCCAAAATATACAAAAATGAGCTGGGCATGGTGGAATGCTCATGTAGTCCCAGCTACTTGGGAGGTTAATGTGGGGGATCACTTGAGCCCAGGAGGTAAAGGTTGCAGTGAGCTGAGACTGCACCACTACACTTCAGCCTGAGTGACAGAGTGGGACCTTGCCTCAAAAAAAAAAAAATTCAAATTCTGTCTCTTTTGACTAAAGCCTGTGCATTTTCAATGCAGCCTAAAGTCCAACCTGACTTGTATTATTGATCCTCTTCAGTCCCTAAGACGCTCTGCATCCTCCCAATGCAGGAGGTCCTCTAACCATGTCTTGGGCTTCTAGGGACAATCTCCCTCCACCAGAGCATAAGGTTGGAAATCACCTGCAAAGATTAAATGAAATCACATGTGTCTGGCACACAGGTGCTCAACTAATATTTGATCTAACACACATCATTCATTTCTTCCTAAAGTTTCCCCATGGTCATCACACATGCCACGTTTATTTCTGCTCCATATCTCTGTTCATGCTACTCTCTGCCACAATACGCCCTCTCCCACCTTCTCTTGACCATCAGATTGTTGAATCCTAGGGTTAAAAGAAAACCTTAGAAGTTATTCAATGCATCCTCTCACTCAAAATAGGAATTCCTTCCACAACATCCTTGTATTGAGTGCTTCCAACTTGGACACCCACCACCTCACAAAGCAGCCATTCCACTGATGGACAGTTCTGATTATTAGAACATTTCTTCCTGTTGTTGAGCTGGAATCTACATACAGTAATTTCTATCCATTGATTTAATACAGTTCTCTGGAGACACAAAGAATAAATCTAATTCTTTACTCATGTGGCAGCCCTCCAAATGTTCAAATCCTTACACTTCCTTATCTCTTAGAGTTTACAAAGGTTTTTTCTTATTATCTGTTTATTCCCTGAGAAACCATGTGAGAGGACCAATATCTCTATTCCATAAAAATGGCAACTTAGGCTGGAAGAGATGAATGACAGTGAATCGTGAAAAGGGGCTTAAATTAAATTAAACCAGATCTTCTGTCTCCCAAAAGACCATCCTTTTTCACAAGGCTACTTCACTGGTTTAAATCTCTTGTCACAGGGACTTTGACAACTAGCAGAACAGCCAGAGAAGAGTGAAGGGAGCTTGAAAACAGCTGAAGGAAGATGTTCAGTACTATCCCTGGGGGCGCTAGTACTTCAACTATTTAAAGTGCCTAAAGACACTTCTATTTTTCTTTCTTTTAAATCTTCACTTGGTATTGATTCTGTGCCAAGCATTGGTTAGGTCCTGAAGATAACCAGATGATACAACCTGGTACTCGCTTAAAGTCTAGAGTGTCTGTTACCAGAGGAGGTAAACATGTATTAAGCGGGGGTTCTGAAGCAGGAGAGGCCCATTCCCAGAGAGCCTTCCTAGTGCCCTTCCTTGAGGTAATGCTCTCTCTTCAGAGCTCAGCTCAGCAGAGAAGCTGAACATCCTGGAAAAGTTACAGGCTCCAATTATATGCTTTCCTGGCACAATGAGCTTCTCCTTTGTACCCTTCACTCCCACTGTAATTTTGTATTTATTTGTGTAATTATTTGATTAAGGTCTGTCTCCTTTGCCAAACTACAACTGCTACAAGAACAGGATGTCTGGCTTTGCTTACTATTGCATCTCCAGTACATGGCACAGCACCTGGAACATAGGGCCAGAGTGTTCCAATAAATATTTTTCAAAGGATAAATGTATGGGGGGTATCTGCAACAATTTGATGGGAGTACACAGAATGTCAGATGGTCCTTTTGTAAAATCCAAACCTTACCATCTCCCTCTGTTTCCAAACCTCATCATCTCCATCTGCTGACTTCCCAAAGCCCACAAGACGGGGTTCAAGCTTCTCAGTAGATACAGACCCTTCAAGATTTAGCTCAGGCTTCCCTGCTAGTTCCTTTCCTTTCATTCCTTGACTGGACCAGTGAGCTTCTGTTTTACCTTAACTACCTGTGGTTTCCCAAACACACAGCTCCTTCACACCCCTGGGCCTTTGCATATGCTGATTTTTGTCTAGAATGCCCTTGCCTTCTATAATTCACAAACATATTCAAAGGTCACATCCTTTGAAGTTTTCTCTGACCTTCTTTCCGCACAAATTCTTCCCCTGCCCTTTAAATGTTTGCCATTATATTGACACAAGATTTTTCTCAGTCCCTTTGCCAGGTTCACAGAAGGAGATGCCCAATCAACTTGGCCTGCTGGGCTGCATCTGAGGGCAAGCCTCTAGCACGAATCTCGTGCCCACGATGACTGCACATTCAGTCCCTGGTGAGAGGGGATGTGTGAGCGAGCAAGTGCAGGGTCCAGCCAGACGTTCTGAGTGCTGACATGGGAGCAGCCTCCGTGAGGGGATTGTGGCTTGACCAGGCCTGTCACCCCAAGGGGAAGGTGGCGGTGCCCAGGCAGGGGGGCCCACAACCCCAAAGCCACAAAGGGGTGTTACAGTGTGCTAATTAGTGCTTTTAGTCCCACCATCAGCAGCCCGACAGACAGTAGCATGCTAACATCTCAGCTCCTTGCCCCATTCTAGTCCATGGCTCCGGGACTGGCTCGGGTCCTACCACTGCTCCTATCACATGAGGCAGCTGCCTTCCACTGGTGAAGGGCAGAGGCCCAAAGTGCCACAGCCTCTTGGGTACCTGCATTCAGTGGGTCCCAAGCTCTTGTCCCACATCCAAGAAGAATGAGATCACATTGACAACTATAGGGTAATAAGGGTGGAAAATTTTATTGAGTGATGAAACAGCTCTCAATGGGGGGGGATCAGGAACGTGGGATCTCTCACCCCCAAATCAGGTCATCTTCCTCAGTGTGGCTGAGTCTGGGATTGTTTTAGGTACAGGATAGGGGAGGGGTGGGCCATGAGTAGTATTAGAAAAGGCCACATTCAATTGGTTAAAAAGCATTATTCAGAAAGAACCAACAGGGAAAGGGTGGGCAAACAGGAACATAAGTTCTCACTCTGGGTCACGGGTTTCATCTGGAACCAGCAGCAGTCCAGGCTGTTTTGGACTTGAAGATGGGGTTTAACCAGGGACCTGCCCCTATCTGCCTGGCATTTGTCTGCCTCCTGCTGCTATCAATATCACTGCACACATCACATTTATTATAGTTACTGGTTTGTTTTTCTGTCTCCTCTTTCAGGCTACGAGCACCCTAAGATCAAGTCATATTCAGCTAAATCTCAGGCCCTCAACTATAGCACCTGGTACATAGTAGGAATTTATAAGAATGCTAGCAAATGAAACTCAAGAGCTGACTGTGCTGAGATGGGAAAACTCATTTAGAACTTCAGGATTGGTTGGAATTGAGCCTGTGAGCTCATCCATACCACCTCCTTTTTCTGGGCACTTTTCATTTCATAGAGAGAGGCCCAGAGCGGTGACAACTTGAGAGGTCACACAAAGAGAGGTTATCTCTAGGGTCTTCATCCCTGGGCCCTGCCCTGTTGCCTCCAGCCAGACTCCTCTCTCTCCCCATCTTCATCCAGGTAAGATTAGGGGGTGGGAATGATGAGCACCAGGGAGGCAAGTAATGAGAGTTTTCAAGCTAGCTATCCCCCATGCACTACCCTCTGACCCATAGCTGCTCAGCTCCAAGCACTTTGTTTTTCTTCAGCAGCTGGGAGCTGAGACATTATGTCCCATGGGAATGGAAGGAACTTGGAAGGGGAGAGCTCTTTAGGAAGGAGAGAGCAGTTCAATGGGGCTTGCAAGACAGAGGACTGAAAGTGGTAAAAAGAGTCCTTTGGAGCTAGCTTAATACTACAGCTATCTGTCCTCAGTCATATAGACCACATATAAGGCACCCTACAGTTTACAAGTACTTTCATTACATCATCTCACTGGAGTTTAACAATGATGCTGTGATGCAGACTTTTTTTTTCTAACAGTTTCAACTTTTGTTTTAGGTTGTGGGGGTACATGTATAGGTTTGTTACATGGGTATATTGTATGATGCTGAGGTTTGGGGTATGACTAATCCCATTACTGAGATAATGAGCATAGTATCCAATAGTCGGTTTTGCAGCCCTCACCCCCAGTGCAGACTTTTTAGAGCCAGAAGAAATCAAGCTTCAAGCTCATCCAGTCTGATTCCTTTCTTTTACAGACAGAAAAACTGAGACCTAGACACTCAGTGACTTTCACAAGGTCACACAGCTACTTATTTTCAGGCTCAATTAGGACTCAAATTCAAATATTCTGACTCCACATCCAGTACTCTTTCCAGCCCACCATGTATCATTGTTACTACTGATTAATAGGTAATAAAATTAGAGTCAGCCAGGTTCAGTAGCTTATGCCTGTAATCCCAGCTGAGGTGGGAAAATTGCTTGGGCCCAGGAGTTGGAGACCAGCCTGGGCAACAAAGTGAGATCACATTTCTACAAAAAATCAAAAAATTATCCAGGCATGGTGGACTGTGCCTGTGGTCCCTCAGCTACTCAGGAGCCTGAAATGAAAGGATCACTTGAGCCAAGGAGATGGAGGCTGCAGTGAGCCATGAACATGCCACTGCACTCCAGCCTGGGTGACAGAGCAGGACCATGTCTCAAAAAAATAAACTAGAGTCCAAGGACACATAGGTAGCAACCGGTTAGGTCCTGAAGGGCAGAAGGTAGAAAAGAAGCCACGGGAATCCAGGACTAAAGGATACTAAAGCACCTCCCTGCCCTCTGTAATCCTATCTAACCTTTGAGGTCGAGGTCAAATACATGTATTTTGGGAAGCCCTTCAGGATCGTGTCAAAATTCATCACCATTACTTCTGGCCTTCCACAGAATACATGTGGACCTTTATTTTAGTGACAGCAGAGCACAGACCATTAAAGATAGAAAGCCTTTATGAGAGTAATTAATTCCACATGTATTTACTGATCTTAGCCCATGCCATGTGTGATCTCTGCCCTCAGAACACTCACAGTCTAGTGGGGACACGTGATGAATCCTATTAGAGGTATACACAGGGTCAACTCCTTCATTTTACAGTGGGGAAACAGGACCCCAGAGAGATAAATGCACTGTATTCTTACTTTTGGCATTGGTCTCTCACAAAAAGCCCTCAAATACTCTAAACTCAAAAACTCTCATGGATATGGCTATTGATTTCCATGATTTCCACCAAGACATAGGCACTACTTTTTACTTCAAGTAGATTAACTGAAGGTCATAGGGCTTCCTTGAGTTGTTCCTCAATGTATGTGGCATATCTTAGGTATTCAATAAATATTTTTTAACAAATGGATCCTAGCACCTATATCAGGAATTCACTTCCACTCTCACCTATATCTCTCATTTATGCTGTGCCTTGTTGTTCCTGTACCCTCAGTATCTAGAGCAAACTTGGCACCTGGAAAATAATCTTGAAACACTGAATCAAGAAAGGAATGAATAAATGAAAGAAGGGTGGATAGTATAATCGCTTTATTGCCCTAAATTATAAACATGACATCACCCCCAAACACATCCCTTTTTTCAAAACTCACTCTTTCCTCAGCTTCTATGAAGTCTCTCTTCCCTGTTCTCTCCCTTCAGCTCTGCTGGCTCCTGCTGTTTCTCCTACACTGACTCCTTATCCTCCCCGTTGGGCCCTCACTTTCAAGTTTCAGATGGAAATTTCCAACTGTCTGCTGGGCATCTCCACTTAGTCTGAAACTGTTCAACATGTATATGGTTGACTATTAATTATGACATATTTCATTTTTGTCTTATCCAACTATTAAGCCCTTAAGAGTACCCCACACATATCTGGGCATATAGCAGTACTCTAAAGATGCCTGCAGAATGAACCATCATCCATAATACCCCAGTGATTTGGCATGGACAAATTTAACATCAGAGTTGCAAATCCATTTCCTCGTCACTCTTTTTGCCTCCAAATCGACATCAGCACCATTCACAGCATTCTGAGAAGTCTCTCTGGGGAATTTACTTCATATGCCACCTGCTGTACCCTTTATATGACTCACCCAACTCCCCTTGAAGACAGGAAAATGTGGGGAGAGAAGTGAGGTAGGAGAGAGCCAGGAGGAAAAAAAGAAGCATGAAATAAGATTATACTTAATACATCCCCAGGTCACAGCAAGTAAAAGGAAATGAAGAGACTTAGGCCTTGCGTTGAGAAATTGCTGGTGATAAAAGTAGGACTCTTGTCAAAAGACAATTCACAAGGTAGGCCAGGTTCTTTTAAAATGAAAAAAAAAAAAAAAAAAGGTGGCTCGCTCCTGTAAACCCAGCATTTTTGGAGGCTGAGGCAAGTGGATCACCTGAGGTCAGAAGTTCAAGATCAGCCTGACCAACATGGTGAAACCCCGTCTCTACTAAAAATACAAAAAATAGCTGGGTGCAGTGGCTCACGCCTGTAGTCCTAGCTTCTCAGGAGTCTGAGGCAGGAGAATTTCTTGAACCTGGGAGGCAGAGGTTAGAGTGAGCCAAGATCCTGCCGCTGCACTCCAGCCTGGGTGACAGAGGGAGACTCCGTCTCAAACAAAAACAAAAACAAAAACAAAAACAAATGGTTAATAAATATATAGATGATTTGTTCAATAATCAAAGAAATGCAACTGAAATTATGAGATACCTTTTTTAACCAATTGAATTAGCTAAACTAAAATTAAAATAACATTCAATGTTCACAAAGATAAAGTAAAATAGGAATTTTACTACTGAGAATCTGTCTAAAGGAAATCATCTGAAAGCCAGGAAAAGTTTGACACACAGGGATGATCATGGCAACATTATTCATAACAGCTCCAAACTGGAAAGTAGTTAAATGTCAAACAAAGGGGGAAACTAAGCTTTGAGAGGTCAGAGATTGGGCCTCACTCTTTTACCACTGTTGAGAGTGCCTGACACACAGTAAGTGCAACAAATGTTGCTGAATGAATGGATGGATATGGTTCGTATTTCATATAAAGTACAGTGAAATCATTAAAAACATATAAAGATTTTCTAACAATGTTAACTACGCTTATGTTATAATGTTAAGTTTAATAAAATTAAATATATAATCTGACCTCAACTATGTTTTTTTTTATTGCATTTTAGGTTTTGGGGTACATGTGCAGAACATGCAAGATAGTCGCATAGGTACACACGTGGCAGTGTGATTTGCTGCCTTCCTCCCCTTCACCCACATCTGGCATTTCTCCCCATGCTATCCCTCCCCAGTACCCATCCCCACTGTCCCTCCCCTATTCCCCCCAATAGACCCCAGTGTGTAGTGCTCCCCT
>CAUYOR010021912.1:0-15758 GCA_963573925.1 Callimico goeldii
GCAGCTCTCGCTGGTCACACTCAAAACCAAGCTGCAAGCAGGTGCGACGGCCACTCCACCAATATTTGCATCCAAAAAGATGTGTGCTCATTGTCTAGCCAATACTTATCAATGTGAAGCAATTTCTCCTCAGCAGGTGACAAGAGGTCATCAGATAGGGGCTCTTCTGATAGAGGTTCATCTGTTTCAGAATGTTACTCATCATCTTCCATTGGAGAAGCAAGGTCTTGAGGGGAGGTGAGGAATGAGGGCTGCTGGTTTGGCTGATTAGCAGCTCAGTCATTAGACATTAGCAGCTCAGTCACACCAGGAGAAGGCTCAAAATAATGAAGGACTCTGACACAGGAGCAGACAGAAGAGCAACTTCACCAAGCTGTGAAATGCCAGGGTCTTCAGCGGCTGCCTTGGCACCACTGAGTCTTCCCAAAGGCATCGCGCAGTGGGGAGTGCTGCTGCTTTCCGAAAACCCACAAGAAACTAATCATTCTTCAATGGAGTTGGTGTGACTGAAGCAGTCTGGGGACCAGGAGAGAAGCCTGGAGATGCCTCTATCACTGGGTGAGAAGCAGATGGCATCAGCAAATAGGTTTTAGTGTTTTCTGAACCTTTTAAGATAAAGTGGGGATAAGTTTCACTGTGTACTCCAGATTGCATGATCTCAGTTTGACTCCCTAAGGTGGCAGTGAGATAAAGCCTTACTGTTATTCTTCTGCTTGATTTGGGGAATAGGTTTCTTCTCCACTGCCCTTATGTGCAACAACCTCTGTCATTCTTGCAGCCCTCTTCTTCCCAGAATGGGGAATAGGCTGAGTGAAACACATTTTTTCTGGAGGGTGTCAGGACCTCAGTGGCCCCAGATTTAATCTTAGTTTCCGTTCCTTCCTTGGAGCCAAACTCATCTGTGTCTGAAAGTTCATAAAGACGTAGGACATGGAGCTGCTCATCTTGAGGAATAACACCCAAAGAGCAGTTATCTCCTCAAGTTAAAGTACAAACTATGGTGCTTCCATTATTCATGTTGTGAATGTCCCTGTGGAGGTGGGCACAGAAGTCCAGGCAAGCAGTGACCCCAGGGCAGGGACAACCTTCCGTGCTGCCAAGCTGACATTCTCAGGCAACATTTTTATATTCCACCTGATTTTAGTAAGCTACTGGAGCATACTGCTTATGAATTAGAGCTAATAGTGTATCCAAACTCTGTTACGTTCAAAGTTTTTCTTTCATGTAAGGGAGAGCTTGGATTAATTCTAAGTCTTTTGGGGCTTGGGCTTCTACCAAACTTAGTCGTTAAAGTACATACTCAACAAACAGCCCAAAGAGAAAGAAGCTCCATGAGTTACCTGTACATGTCGAGGAATCCGGAGACAATTTTCATTGAGGATGCATCTTCGATCAGTAGGATGACCACTGTATGACTTTAGATTCTCTGAACTCTGTATAGTCGGTCGGGATGCCATCTCATACCATGATGAGCACCATCACAATAGTAATTGAACAGTCATTACCTGTATGCTGCTGGACCAAAGAACTTTTTCTTCAACTGCTAAGTGGGTTTTAAGAAAAAGTAGCGATGGACACCCATGAGAGCTTTTCCCTTCTTTACTGGTACACACTATTTCTATACTTACTGTATTTCCTTTTTGACCATACCTATTCTCCATGATTTCCCTGAGAGCAGCAACACTTGTTTCTGCCCCAAGGTGTGTATAATATGGGCCTGTGTCTTTTTGTATAACTCAATCAAGACAGTTGCAGGTGGGCAGTTCAGAATCTTTATGGACACTAAGTTTTTTGTAGGATTGGTAAAGAAGTTTATGGCATAATCATGGACATTTTTCTGTGCACCATCCACTGTGAAAAATGCTGATGTTCCCACACTGGATAAACAGACTTCCACTTCACTTTTGGTAGAAACCACTGCAATTCCACCTGAACATACTACATTTACATTCCAGAGTTAGTGCTGACTCAACTAAGGGTGTTTCATGGGAGATACCAGGCAATGCTGGCAGTCTCTGATGCATGAGTTGCTCCTTAACCTGCTGAAACCATATTTGGTCATTGCCAGCCATCGTGTTAGGTCATTGATTAGGTGGAGAGGGGGGCTGGGTCAAAGGATGTGCTTTCTGATTGGCATTCACCTTTAATTGTACCTGAGAACTACAAGCTATATCAGTGAATGCTTTCCCCTTGGATTCCATTTTAAGATGAAATAAGCTGAGTGAATCCAATGGTTAAACCTTCATCTTTTCCTCTGTTGATTCAGGATATCTCATTTTATCTGAGTGTAGGAAATACTGTTTGGGGTTGTATAATGGACCTCATTTGAGCCAGTGATTTCCATAATTTGGTTAAGAAAGAAATTTTCCCAAATACAGGAGGAAAATCACGTGGACAAAATACAGAAATTTCAATGCTATCCAAATGTCAAATTGTGCTGTACATAAAGGACAACGTTTCTGATCTTTTTCTTTAACTTACAACTGTGGGCTGCTTTTTCCACCAATCTCTTGATGGGGTGGATTTTCTTTTTATGAGATGTGTTCTTTTTCTTTGTTAATGATGAAGCATGATTATTCTGCAATTTGAAGGTGATTTCTGTTGTACAGCAAGAACACAATTTTTGGATAAATGTGCCCTTGTTGCATGTAATGTGCCTATTTTAGCCTTTGGGCTCATGATACACTCCTCAGTCATCAAACTCAGAAAAACTTATTACCTCCAATAATGGTTATAAGCAATATAGAAAGTGGGAAGGGCACATTACATGTGACAAGGCTTGTGGGTGTACTTCCAACTTTCTTGTCCTGTGGATTTATATGATTGAACTTATTGAAGCAAGTTGTCCCAACCACATTACAAGGTCATCTTCAATTTGAGTATGGGCTGCATCCTGACATACATCAGCTGAGTCCAAATTTTTGCTGCTGTCTGTTAACAGGTTACAATACCATACTTTACTATTTCTTGGTGGCAACTGATGCAAATTCTTGAAACAACTGTCAAGAGTAATTATCCCTGGAGAAATACTTGTGTCAGTCCTGCATGAGTTTGATTTTGATATAAAAAGAAAATTTATGACTTTTGAATATTTATGTGACTTTGTGGATGCTTGGTTAGTAGCTGAGCTGTTATGTGAGTTGGAAAGGGTAGTTTGTCCATTGAAAACCACCGTGTTGCATGAACTTTGTTTTTCCAAAGATGGACAGTGATGCTTTGGTGACTCTCCTTGGAAGTTTGGGTCTTGGAGGTCTTTTTTTTTTTTTTTTTTTTTTTTAACAGTGTAGATGATAGCTTTGCAGCTATTAAGCAAACTTGCTGTTCTCTGACTTTTCATCTTCTCTGACTTTGATGGGAAGGAATTCTCAGAATTGAGTCAGGGCCTTAATGACTCCCACTTGCTCCAGTGTTAATCTCCTATCTTTTATTAATGATAAGAGACTTGGTTAAACTGGTGATTCATCTTTTGGGTCTTAGTATATTCTCCGGAGTTATTGGTTGATCACCTTCATTGTGTATACTAGCATGACAACTTTGGAGTGTGAAGAATGAGGGATGGAATTTCAGTTAAAGCCAGGCTACTGGAACACCAAAACACTACTTCTCCCCTTGAGATGATCACAACTCATATCAGTAGCAAAGGAGCTCATAGCATTGTTAGTTTGCAGTGTCTTAAGAATTTGTAAGAACTGTTTTCCAATGTCTTGCTGAATTCAATACTGAATTTTTTAAATGATGCATTTGTTTCAGTGGGTGTAAATAGTGTACATGTTTAATGCCATTTCTTACCGTTTGTACAAACAATTTTGCAGGTTTGGTTTATCTCACTTGAGTTTTTCGATTTTTCAGCTTCTGGAACACTAACATTGAAATTTCCTTTGACGTGATCAGTTAAATGTGATTTCTTGTGTTCACTTCTCCACCTCGATGCCTGTCATGCTTTCTTCATTCCTAGTTACATTTTTAACAGGATGTGGGTTCAATTCCAATTCTTCCCCATAAGCACATCTACTGTAGTCCATGGATTCTGACTTGGGGCCATTTACTGGCTTGTCAAAATCTACCTTTAAAACTTTGGGCTTTTCCCTCTGGGACCTCTTGTTTTCCTTTATAATACCCAGATTCCTCTTGGCAGGCTGAAAACAAGCAACCCTTGGTGCTAAATCAGATCATCAAGAGACCTTCAAAGCTTCTGCATCAACAGGAAGTTGGGCAACAGCCAGTGAAGCATGGAAGAGTTCTCTCTAAGGCTAATGGGAACCACTGAGTGTTAGCTGTCAGGAAGCTTATGTGAACCTACTTCTCATTTTCTACTTTGCTAATAACTAAGGAGTGTGTCATTAGCCTAAAGGCAAAAATCTGTATAGCACCCTGGATTGCAAATCCATATGAGACAGTGCTTTGGGGCTCAGGCCATTTGGAAGGAGCATTAAAGGTACCAATTGGATTTAAAGGAACAGAAAGGAAGACAGGCAAGTCTGGGACAACACCCCCACTCATACCAAGAGTTTGTTGGTCTAAGAGTATCAAAGACCCCTCCTTGGACTGAAATAGCACCAGGAATCTCGGGGGCCTCGCCCAGGGCCTCACCATGACCTGGGTCATCCCTAGGAAGTTCCCATTGAAGTGGGATAGCACCAAAGGGCTGTCTTAGAAGAGAGGTGGTATCAGAAATATCCTGTTGATTTGCAGTAGCTCTGAAGGTATCTTGATCTGGTTTAGCACCAAGTGTCACTTGTTTTGAGCCTGCCAAGTAGAATTTTATTACAGAGGTAGGAGATGTACACCCACCAAGAGCCAAGGAGTTAATAAGGTTATACCTGAATTGAACCTTTGACTGGAGGTGGGGTAGCAATCATGTCCACTTTTAATGGGATCCAGGTAAGAATCGGGTAAACTCAGGAGTAGAATCTCTTAACTCTTCTAACTGAATTTGGGGGTTTCCTTGAGGTAACTTTTGGGGGTTGCTCTTTGGGGCAAAGGAGCACACAGTGTGTCCTGAGCAAACAATTTTGGGGAACCACTGGTATCATTCCATGTCTCTTCAGAGAATAGTTCTTCACCACAGCTTGTCCCTTCCAGTAGAGCAGGAAGGGTCTCAGCTGCAGGGCCCCTTTGGGTAGGAATATTGATTTTTTGGAATCCTCACCTCTTTGTAACCAAGACTGCGTTGTCTCTTGGCTCTAATTTTTTATTAAAGAGGAATTTTACCCACAAATTAGTCTATATCAGAAAGGACTTGGTGTGTTGTCTTGGAACCAAATCATTTTGAGTGCTTTACGCCCAAATTGGGGAGTATCTTATAATCACAATCATGTTGCTTTTCTAAACCCTTAGAAAGAGGAACCTTTTTGGATTTGGCTATGACCAGTGGGGGTTGGGAGAGTCACCTGCCAAGAGGTGCTTCCTAGTGCCATTGTAAACCCATTGCAGGTTAAGGACACTCTGGGTTCTGACAAAGAACCTCAGTCCTATCCAACCTCATGTGTGCTGCCCCAGCTCTTATCAGAAGGCTTCTGACCAGCATAGGTGGTTTAGGTTCTGTTTTTTTAACATCTTTCTTGAATTGCTTTAATTTTCCATGGCTTAGTCTAAACCAATGCCACATTTTTGTTGGCTGCCTTGGTTGTCTTTCATAGTTGGCTGTTTTTCTTTTTCTTGTTAACATCCTTTTTCCTGATTTAATCTGGAAGACCTTGCATGGTGGGATCAAGAGATAACTACAGAGTAGAAAAAAATCATAGGGCACAGGAAACGGTCATTGGTCCTTTGGAAAGCCTCAGTTCTGAGGAGTATCTGCATGCACTGCTGTTGATCTCAGTCACACTCCTAGGGCAGCACATGGCTTCCAGCTTCAAGCCTGTACCAGTCCTCAGGAAACCTTTCCAACTCCCTTTCACTCCACAACTTTAGAGCCCAGGGCCCCTGCAGGTGGGAGGGGCATGGGCAGGTCAGGTCAGGAGGAAGACTACAGGCTCCCAGCACAGTCAAGTCCTGAGTCCCCAGGGTGGGGAGCCGCTTCCCACAGGTCTACAGTGGAGATGTGCAGGTAGGGCTGCATTTCTTGGATGGGCCAGGAGGGTGTCCTGGGATGGCAAACCCAGGAACAGAGGGGCCAGCAGCTGCCTGCATAGCCACTCCCTGCCAGATCAACCCCCGGAGCAGCAGTATCTCCCCAGGACAGACCTCAGGGAGTCCCTTTATTCCTTCTTAAGTGGCTTTGACAGAAGTCTTTGGAAAGAGATCTCAAAGGACTCTACTCAAAAAAGGTATTAGTTCTTCCCAAGGACCAACTGCTGTGTGCATAAAATTGAAGACTTTCCTGTGGGACTTTTCATAATTGTGTTAGAATAGATCTTCTGAAGAACAGATAAAGATTGAATTAGGTATCTCAGAGGCTTATTGTAGGGGGCTGGAGGGAAAATGGCCATAAAGGAAGATGGAGAGAGATGGATCTCAAAAAAAAACTAGGAGACATAGGTCACAATGTAAGACTCACCTTTAGGAAGCTGGAAAATTAAAGAAATTAATTCAAGAAAGATGATCAGGAAAAAAGAACAGACCCTTAGATGTCTGTGCATCTCTAAGAATGTTTTGGGAAAGGTTAGAGACCTTGAATAAGGGTATTTATGAGGAGTCCAATATCTCACAAGTTTAGGCCTTTCTTAATAGCTCTGTGCTCATTCATTGGTCAGAAACAACCGAAGGGAAGTGGTGCCTATACAATGCCATATATTTCTAGAGCACAGTGACTGAGGCTATCCCATATGCTGTCAGCATTCAAATCTGAAAGGCATGTTTTCATGGCCACCACAGTCTATTCTTTGCGTGGATCTCCTAACAGATGTGGGGAGCATCTCCTTCATAGCTCCAGCGGGCCTCCCTTGCTGAAGGAGAAACATAAAGGAAGGTTAGTAGAATAAACAGCCCTTTCCTCAAGTTTTAGGTGACAACTCTTCCCCTCATTTCTTTGCTACTCAATTCTTCTCACCCTCAACTATTGCCACTGCAAATCTTGGTGGCTTCCCTAGTGGGGTGACCCCAATCCTTTATTCCTGAGAGGACTATTTAATTGTACCCTTATCTGGGGAATGATCCACATGTATGCCCATAGTCACAATTGGTCAAGGAAGCACCAGAAAATGTTCAAGTGGATCACCTGGCTTCACATATTTTACATATCTATCTTCATATACATTGTATAAAGGAAACCCTCTCTTCCTGCTATTCAAGATCAATTACTTTTGCCAGTATGGCAAATCCCCTCACCTGTTGATCCTTGGGCATAGTAGTCCAAGGTATCCTGATGGCAACTGAAAGTTGTAGCTCAGTGGGACCTTCAGTCCCTTGCCCAGAGTGAACCTGCTTTGGAAACCAGAATCTCCAACCCTGCAGAGCCAACACTTCCAGAGATGGGAAGTCAGTCTCCCAGTGGACTATTAAGGATGACTACACATAAGATATTCCTGTTTTTACCCCTTGGGTTCTGGTTTATGGTACTTCTATTGGAGACACAGCAGCACATGGATCTCTAAATACACATAATGTATTTTAAATGCTGACATTCTGCTTCTGTGAAGTGTTTTCTGAGATGCTGTTTTAGTTCTGTTCTGAGAAGGTATCATCAATATCCTGAGGACAGCTGCTTCTGGCAGTTGAGATAATGATATACTACTAGTGAATCCCATGGTCGTCAGCCCTATTCTATCCTGCACATGCTTTCCTGTGAAACATGTTCACTCCTTTGATCCTGTGCTGTGTCAGGTCTCTTGCCTGCAGAAAAGGAATTTTAGAAGCCATCAAATCACTAATGGCCAAGGCTCTGTGGACAAGAAAAGCAAACACATGCCCAAAACAAAACATAACTGGAAGTAGAAACCACTGGCCCTCCCAGAATAAAGAGGCTCAGTGTAGATCTGAACTGCCACTAAGTGGCCTCCTTGAGCAATACATCTGGGCTTCAGGAACCATACATGGGATCTACTGATGCCGTTCTATAACCCATCATTCCAGTTCTGAGCTGAACAGTGAAGGCTAGTTAACTTCAACTGGCAGAATCCCTTTCTCTACATGACTGTTCAGTGCCTCATGGGGTAGATGTCTTTTAAAAATACAAGAATCTTCACAATTTGGACCTGACTCCTCCCATATATTCATATTTATGCCTCTCTCCCAGTTCTTCTTGCTTCTTATCAGGTCTCTTTCTAAGCCCCTGACCTGACAGAAGGCCATTGGCCACTGCCCAGGGATTTAGAAAAAAAATCTCATTTGGGCCACTTTTTTCTTCCACAGGAAGAAGACTACTTCTTTGTTCTCTTGAAACTGCCCCAGATATGGCTGTAATCCATCTTAGAACATAGCTTACCAACTCCTCTGTAAACAGGCTCTAACTTCAGTTGGTCATATGGCACTACTCCACAGGGCCACTGATGGGATGTGAGGAAGGAGGACTGGTGCAAATGTTGTGGTGCCCTGAGTCCGGGCTACCTGCTCATGCAGTTTATGCTCTCTGGTTCTGTCAGGCTTGGTTCCAGATTTACCACTTCCATCTTGTGGACCTGGACAGGTCCAGTAGAAGTCTACGGTGTTGTAGTTCAGACAAACCCATTTCATAATAGGCTGTTTTGAATGCATGATCACTTGGTACCCCATGACCCACAGCCTGGTAAAATAGGAGCGATTTCTCAAAAGATCTACAATTGTTTTGCTGATAGGCAAGACTAATTTCAAAATACAGGGATCTCTATAGTGATAATTCCATAAGCTTCATCCTGCATCTCTTCCTACCACTGGTACCTCCAACACTTGTCTGACAGTTAAGGTTTAAGTGGCGGTGATGCTTGCACCAAAGCCTGGATCTGCCATGGCCCTTACTCCTGCTGCAGACCCTCTTAAAGTTGGAAGCCTTCTATGACTTTTCATACATGGGCCAGGGCAGGATTCCTAGGTGACAAGTGTTATCTCCAGAATCCAAAGAGGCTTACTATTCATTGTGCTCTCCTCTTTGGGATAGCAGATGCAAGATGAAGGCTTTTCTTTACTCTGGAAACATTCAATGTAATCCTTGACTCAATTAAATACTTAACAGCATGATGGCTTCTAAAAATTGTTTGGATTTGTCTCGACCCTCTGAAGCATGTATCTTACTAAGACCTTTACAAAGTGCCTTTTTCATTTGGCACAATCAAATGATATCACTGGATCACTGATGTGCTCTGGGATGTTCAGGCAGTCCATGTCTCTTAGGACTACACTACGGCACCTGACAGTACAGTTAGTGTGCCTGAGGCAAACTGTAGGAGTTCTACTTTCTATCTCGTATAAATAGGAACTTTCTGATCATCATATAACTGGAATAGAAAGCAATAAAACTGCCAAGTTCTCTATCATGCATTCAAAAGCCTTTCTATTTTGGTGGGGAGGGCAGTTTCAGAAAAGTTTATATCATTAAACATCCCAAAATAATTAAGTGACTAGAAAAATAACCAATGAGTGGGTCTGTGGACTCGGGATACATGGAGACTGTTTAAAGCAGGGACTCTATTCTAGATATTAGTCTATGTAGTAAATAGAGTAACCATGACTGTACTTCTGATTTCTGGATATCAATGTCGACTCAAACTGCTCAGTAATCTTCAATGTCTACTCTTTTCCCAAAGTACAGTTGCCTGAGTGAAGTATCAGATACCTTTGAGGAGGAACTGAGATAATCATGCCATATAATGGGGAGCTTTTTCAGGGCTTTTCTACTTAAGGATTCAGGTACCTCTTCAATGAGTTCTAGATCTAGAAACTGACACAAGTTTGGGAATTTGGCCTGACTTTGATTTCACTAGTGATTATCTCAGCCTTCTGATCCTCCATTTTTGTCTTGCTCATAAGTGGTGAGCAGAGCCTTGCTGGCTGCATATCTAACTTGGTCCTTGGTGTACTTAACAATCTCCACAACTCTATCCGGGTCAAGCTCCCTTAGCATCTCCTGTGACCTTGCCAGCTCTTATAGAACTGCAGCCTTCTTCATGTTAAATGTTAACACCTGGCTTCTCTATAGCCCCCTTATCCCTATAGGTATTAATAAGACTGTCTGTGACTACCTCTGCTGCCATGTGTTCTGGCCTGAGGAAAACCACTCCACTACTTAGTAGTGTTGGTGTCCATGTCATCAGATCATTATGGCCTTGGTGAACACTGTCCTCTGGGTTCTCCCATTGGACATAATCTTCTGGCTCTTCTGCCCTTATATGTCTATCATAACAGGTTCCCTTCCCTCTTCCTCTATCTTCTTCCAGAGAAATCTAAGTATTTTGCTTTGCTGAGCACTGGCCATCACTACTACTCAGGCTTACAAGAGCCACCCTAGTGAAACAAATCTCCCCAGCCCCCATTGCAAGACATGGTGTTGGGGTCTGGCACATCTGCCGGGGGGCTACTGACCGGCAGGAGTCCCCGAGACCGCCAACGTAGATGTCTCGTTCACCCTGAGGGCGAGAGTGCACGGAAGTGAAAGAATAAAGTAAAGCAAAGTCGGGAGGGCTGGCTTAGGTTATGACCAAGCAGCAATCTTATTTTTGCAATATGTTCCATTATATACTTTTCTGAAGTTAACGTTGTTTACGCCAGATCAACATACTTAAGTTACAGTAAGCAAGTTAGGCCCAGCAAGTCGGGGGGTGGGGGGTGGGCGGGGGGAGAGGGGTAGGCCCAGCAAGTTGGGGGGGGTTAGGCCCAGCAAGGCGGGGGGGGGGGGTTAGGCCCAGCAAGGCAGGGGGGGGGTAGGCCCAGCATTACCAAGTGTAAATACTTAAGTTAATATTTTACAATGAAGGTAACAAGGGTCCAAAATGAACACAAGCAATAAACCATAAGGAGCCGAAAGTGGACACAATGCCTCCCAAGTCCTCATATCCATAATGTCTGTTAATTATTTTGAATAGCATAGTCTCTCTCTCAGTTCCTGCTTTCCCTCAGCTCGACTCCCCCAACCGGGGATCTGTGTCCAGGCTCAAGCTCACCGTATGGCAAGGCCCATTTCCTAGGGGTCTCACACGGGAGCGATCCTCACAGGTCCCTCAGGTCCCCCTTTTGTTTTTAGATGCAACTCAAAAAGCTTGAGCCACAATTGTTGAAGGGAGGAGAACACAAGGTGAAAGAGTACCGGGAGAAGGACTATAAGAAGGAGTAAAACCACTCCAATGCCAATTAAAGAGGAAAAGGACGGGAGATGAACTCCTCATACCCAGGAAGACAACGTGTCCACAATATCACGGGCAATTGTGTCATCCTCAGGCAGGTTTTGACGAGAAAAATCAATGGCATGAATTTCCTGCTGAAGCTTGAAAATATCTAGAGATAAATTGTCATGAGTCCAAATTCCTTGTAAATGGGCCTTAACAAGAGGCCACTGCCATTTAGTGTCATTATAAGGAGTATTAGTAACATAAATATATTTATATTTATAATCAGCATGGCAACAAAGGGCCAGGCAGTTTTGAATATTACAAAGTTTTTCACCAAGAATAGTAACAGTTTGTTCCAAGGCGTTAAGTTTTTCATCAATTTGCTTATCAATATCCATTTGAGTTCCCATCGTAACAGAAATATTCTTTGCAAGGTGATTAACATAAGTATCAGTTTGGACACTGTGAGCAAGTCTAACAGCTGCAGTAGCCGCAGTGGCCACAACTGAAACAACAGCAATAATGCTAGCAATGAGAATACCAAGGAAACATTTAGGGCGGATCATAAGATCATGAACTTGTTGGAAAATTAGAAGGGCTTTTTCCATCATACCAAAGTCCAGAAATGTTAACGGGTAACATAACGTAGGGGGCTGGTGCACAAGAAGGGTATGAACAGGAAAAAAGGAAGAATCAATGCAGTTGGTAAGAATACAATTTTCACAATAAATGGAATATGAGCCAGAAGCTCGGGTGATGGAAACATTACCAGCAATAATAGCATAAGGAGAAGCGACGCAAGATTGAGTATAAATAGTATGCCTAGTGGGATAAGATAAACTGCGGGAACCAGCATGAACAAACGTAGGAAATAAGGATGTAAACAGCTTCCAGAGAGAGGTATAAGCTTTGCCTGAGAAGGGAGTG
Organism: Callimico goeldii; assembly: GCA_963573925.1. Lineage (NCBI taxonomy): Eukaryota > Metazoa > Chordata > Mammalia > Primates > Cebidae > Callimico > Callimico goeldii. Next base: position 12,105 of record CAUYOR010021912.1, read on the forward strand.
TAAATAGGAGCGCTCCAACCACCAGGTGTTTCATAATAAGCTAAGGCAATGCCAAGAGGATGAGGAACAGATCAGTCAAATAAGGAGAAACCAGAAGGCAGGGTATAATTAATAGCTTGCTTTTGGTTAGGAAAACAGAACTGCCAATGTGGAGAGGGGTCCAAAAAGGAGTTAGAAGGTCGATAACACCGGCGCTCAATGAGTGGAAATCGCTGAGCGGAGGAAAAGTTGTAACTTTCTCTAATTCCCACATAGTTGAGTATCCAGTCATGAGAATAAACGGTTTCACCTGGGAAGAGGGCTGGGGGGCCAGAAAAGGTATGAAGTCAGTGGATTCCAAGATCGAAGCAATAAGAACTGGAAAAAGAAAGAGGAATAGAAGGAGGGGAATAGACATTGGCAGAGAAATCACGGTCCCAGATTTTCAAGGCGTAAAAGCACATGGGAGGGGCAGCTTGGGCAGAGTAAGTGTAGGTAGCAACTTGAGGAGTGATATGAGAAGAAGAGAGGAAGCCAAGAATAGAAGTATCATTAATATAGATGGGGAAGGTGGGATCATTCCAGGTAACAGGTCAAAGAAAAGGAGGGTCGGGAACGTAAGCTCACATAACATGAGAATCAGGGAGAGGGAAGGCCTGTGCCAAATGACAAGACAATATAGCCATTATAGCAATATAAAAGTAGCTGCTATTTAATGAGGTTTAATGTATGCTAGGCATTTAACATATGTATTATATCTTTTAATCATAATAATATACTTGAAACTTACTATTCTCATTCTAAAGATGAACTTTGGAAAAACTAGGCAATTTTCCACATGTTTCTTAGCTAATAATGGGCAGGGACAGGAAGCAAATGTGACAGCGCAGGAGTACCATCATCTTGGACAAACACTGCTACTTTAAGTTCCAACTCCCTTTCTAGCCTCACACATTTCAAGGAAATCACTTTTCTTCTAACTACAAGCAGCAAGAAAGAGCAGACAGTAAAACACAAGATAGCTCAGGCACAGAAGGAGGTGGGGCAAAGAAGTCTCTTGGGTAACTGCCAAACTTCACCCTCATACAATGGGCCCCAGTAAAACAGTGGGCCTTAATAAGCACATTCCTTTTCTTTCAGGTGCACTATGATAAGGAAGCTAAAAGCAGGGGTGAAGGGTATGCAGCTACAGAAAGATGTATGGGAATAGACACACAGCTCCCCCTCCCAGATAAGCATAACAAAGAGACACAGAAGCAGTAGAAACCTCTCATAGCCTCTCCCACCCTGAATCCTTAAAAACTCTTAGTCTGTACGAGAATGTGCCTCTCACCTAACTCGGTCAGAAGCCCTTCTCATGTTTGTTTTCTCTAAATTAAACCTGTCCTTGACTGTCAAACCATCTTTCGTGTTTCTTACCTCTTTAATTCTTATAAAACCCAGGCTGGCATGCCTCTAAAACCACTGTTGTCTACATATCAGAACTCTCTCAATCAATTACTGAGACTTTGATGAAACCTACATCTGAGTACAAGGTTATTGACAGGTATACTACTGAGAACCAGCTTGGTTGGGGGACCCCCCCCCACCCGGCAGCACTGAAGGTATTGAGAGGCAGACACCCAGATAGAACAACAGAGTGGATCTGTCTGGGGGATAACAGCCTGAGAGCTAAGAGGCTAACAGTGTTCCAGGCTGAGGCCCCAAGCAGATTCTCATCCACATATTTATTTGCTCTTAGACAGGTGATTCTTAGTAATATACAGGTTTTCTATATTTACTCATAACTCAAAAATGTACCAATTAGGCAGCTGTTACCCACCTACCACTAATTACAAACTAAAAGGTATTCTCCACAAGGGAGCCACAGGGGCAGGGCAAACTTAATGTTTCTCAACAGTATACCTTATGCAAAGGAAGCTTTACAGGATGAGAAGGTGCAAATAATTCTGTATTTAAGAAAGGAAAAGCATGTGTTACTTCAGAGCTGGAAGTGCAGGGGAAGCCACTGAGGATGAAAGGAAAGGAAGGGGAGGGCATGTTTAGAAAATGTATTATACCAAACCACACCTGAGCAGACAGGTAACATGGGTGATAGGTTTCTGAATGCTGATAAAAAAGCTGCCAAATTAGGAAGTTACAGCACTGACTAATTGTGAAGTGCCCTGCTATAATTTCCACTATATTAAAGATAAAACATCTAACAATTTATACATTTTTTTCTTGAACATAAAGGTAATGAAGTCTACTGGTCATAATCCAATATATCTTCACTTGGCTTGTTTTGTTTTTCTGTTCAGTTGTATGGGATGTAAGAATACTCTTCTGGATTTAATTCACTCTCTGATAAATATAAACAGGATAGAAATACTAGAATCTAGAAACAATGTTTCCTTAGGATCTATAACATCAAAAAAAGGGCTAGAGAGAACTATGTTGATCAGATGCTTTAAAAAACCTTTTGAAGACATTCTGCCCCCACCATCTTTTTTTTTTTTGTATTTTTAATTAATTTAATACAGATAAACTGTAGCAAATAACAAAACTTTAAAAACGGTCTTCAACATCATTGAACAATATGGGCATAGATAATCAGAGAGCTGCCTTGAAGTTGTAAAGGTATTTTTCTCTTTTATTTTAAGCTAGTAGATACAGGGTAAAATCTCTTTAGGTTTCAATCATGCCTATTAGATACACAATATTATTTAACCTATTTTAACCTGTCACATTTAAGAAAATAATTTAGAAAACTCACATAAAAAAAATTTCAGGTACATAAATTACTCATCTGGAATAGTCAGAAAACAATTGCTACCCACCTGTGAGCACAGATATATTCATATTTCTAGGTCAGATCAAAAGTCTCCTTAAAAATATAAATATTTCTAACAATGTCATAATGTTTACTCTTTCTCCTAGTTTTGTTAACTATATTTCCAATCTCTGAAGACTATTGTGAGAATTGAAGGAGATAATACAGGTTGAGCAGCCCTTATGCAAAATGCTTGGGATGACCAGAAGTGTTTCAGATTTTGATATTTTTCAGATTTTGGAATATTTGTAAATACATAATGAGATACCTTGGTGATGGGACCCAATTCTAAACACAAAATTCAATTTTGTTTGCTATACACCTTTATACATAGCCTAAAGGCAATTTTTACAATATTTTATTTTTTTATCTTTTTTATTTTTTATTGCATTTTAGGTTTTGGGGTACATGTGCAGATCATGCAAGACAGTTGCATAGGTACACACATGGCAGTGTGTTTTGCATCCTTTCTCCCCTACACCCACATTTGGCATTTCTCCCCAGGCTATCCCTCCCCCACTCCCCAACCCCCGCTGGCCCTCCCCTTTTCCCCCCAATAGACCCCAGTGTTTAGTACTCCCCTCCCTGTGTCCATGTGTTCTCATTTTTCGTCACCTGCCTAGGAGTGAGAATATGTGGTATTTCATTTTCTGTTCTTGTGTCAGTTTGCTGAGAATGATGTTCTCTAGATTCATCCATGTCCCTACAAACGACACAAACTCATCATTTCTGATTGCTGCATAATATTCCATGGTGTATATGTGCCACATTTTCCCAATCCAGTCTATTATCGATGGGCATTTGGGTTGGTTCCAGGTCTTTGCTATTGTAAACAGTGCTGCAATGAACATTCGTGTGCATGT
>CAUYOR010021913.1:0-11218 GCA_963573925.1 Callimico goeldii
GTGCCTGTAATCCCAGCTACTTGGGAAGCTGAGGCGGGAGAATTGCCTGAACCCAGGAGGCGGAGGTTGCGGTGAGCCGAGATCGCGCCATTGCACTCCAGCCTGGGTACCAAGAGCGAAACTCCGTCTAAAAAAAAAAAAAAAAAAGACTATATAAACTTCATTACCAGTTCTCAAAATGACCAGAATTGTTTTAATGGTAAAAGCTTATTAAAAGGCTTTTTTTTTTTTTTTTAACCTATTCAGGGAACTTCAGTTTGTTTGGGATATGGGATGTTTACATTTATACCTATTGTGTTACCTTCTTGTAAAATAGTCACATTGATCTGCAGATTGAATACCTTAAATAGTCCAGTAGAGGGCAGTGCTGCTGAAAAGAAAGGGTTTTACATCTTTGCCGCGTAGTAATAGGAGAAAAGACTATTTTTGTTAATTTTTAGCTAATATCTAGCCAGGAGAGCAAGCATGTTGGACAAATTGGAAGGCTATTTTAGAGACTATACATAGTTTAATTATTTTATTGGGATACAGAAAAAAAAATTATAAATTCTGGACAAATGACTCATATGACTCTTTTCAGTCCTATCATTTAATAATTCTTGAGTTCCAATCACATAACTATGGTGTTTCTCTGTCACTTATTTATATAGTATCGAAAACACTCGATAATCCCAGCAACATCTTTGAGTGTTTCACAATGCATTTTCCAACCTGAAAGCACTCAGTAATTGAAAAACAGGCTGGCACGGGGGCTCACACCTGTAATCCCAGAACTTTGGGAGGACAGGGAAAATAATAGATCACTTGAGCTCAGGAGTTCAAGACCGGCCAGAGAAACATGACAAAACCCTGTCTCTACAAAAACTACAAAAATTAGCCAGGTATGGTGGCACGCACCTGCAGTTACAGCTACTCAAGAGGCTGAAGCGGGAGAATGGCTTGAGCCCAGGAGGCGAAAATTACAGCGAGTCAAGGTCATGCACTCCAGCCTGGGCAACAAAGCCAGACCTTATCTAAAAAAGAAAAAAAAAAGAAAAGGGAAGATAAAATCAGCCTTCGATTTTATGTATATTTCATGCCATGACTAAAACAGTACCATTTTTAGTGATGCGGTTAGGCTGGCAATTTCCTAAAGTGTGATTTAACTTTTTTTTCTTCTGTGTTATATCTGTAATACCATACTGATAGAGGCTGGAGGCAGACAAATGCCTAGGCAGATAGGGAAGAGTCCTCAGTGAAACTTCACCTTCAAACCTGAAACCTAAAGGCTGAAAGACCAGACTGCTGTTCCAGGATGAAACCCGTGACCCAGAGGGAGAAAGTCTGCCCCAGTGTGCCCACCGGGGTGGAGGCACCAGGAATTTCTGTCTTATACAGGGGAGGAGTCTGGACTCTTCAGCTCCGTGTGGTGGTCCTGGTATTCAATTTGTGAGATGGAAACCTGCTTGCAGGACTCCTCTCTTTGCTGAGAGCTTTCTTTTGCTTAATAAATTCCGCCTTCCTCCACCTTCAATGTGTTCACATGCCTAATTTTTTTTCTGGTCATGAGACAAGAACCTGGACTTAGATGAATTAAGGAACAAAATCCTGCATATTTTTTAAAGAGCATTACAATACATTGAATGGCACGTACAAACAAGATATCTAAGGTATGTACTAGAATTCCAAGCATTTATTTTCAAAGGTAATGGTGTGAAGGATGTGATTTTACCGAAGGATTTGAACTGTATTTTAATCCCTTAAATGCCAGACTGCAATTTATGGCTACAGGGATCTGCCATACATTAGCATTAGGGAATGCTAAGTAACAACTAACTTTATAGTGATAAAATCACTGTCTAGTTCTCATTTTCTACCCAAACCGGTGAATTTTTGAGTCCCCTTACACCAATGTCCTCATGTAATTAATATAGCTAACAGCACTAGAATAATACTGACAAGTTGAATTATGTAACATTATCTAATAAAAAATAACAGTCTTATGTTGAAAGCTGGAAAGTGTATCAAGTAAGTTAGATATGAAAAGACATCTAATTTTATCCACTTTGTTTACTTAAGTATTATTTATTTAAAGGCATGTATTTAACAAGTAGCAAAAACATGTTAAATTTGAGTATTGTGCTTACCACTGAGGTTTCAGATGACAGAATATTTGCTACCTCAACAATACCTGAGTTTGAATTTGTAGCATCAACTTAATTATTCTTTTTGACCTAAATAACTAGTTCATTAAATCTGAGGTTAGCTTAAAAAGAATCTCAGCTGTATAAAGCTGGCTTTCATTGAGACATAAGTAAGCTGATTTTAAAATTCACATGGATATTAAAAGTACCCAGAACAGTCAATCTTGAAAAAAGAACGAACTTGGGTGACTTACATGTCTAAATTTTAAAATTTGCTACAAAGCAACAGTAATTAAGACAATGTGGTACTGGCAAAAGGACAGACATACAGATCAATGGCCCCAATAAGAGTCCAGAAATAAATCCTTATATTATCGACAACTGAATTTCAACAGGGTAGTGAGAGAATTTAATGGGGGAAACAATGGTCTTTTCAACAAATGGTACTGAAATAACCAGCAAGTAAAAGAAAGAAGTTGTAACCCTTCCTTACACTGTACAAAAAGTTAACTCAAATGCATCATACACCTAAAGATAAGTATTAAACAGCAAGTGTAAATGGTGCTTCAGAAAGTGTATAGTAAAAGACAGAGGGTAGTTCTAGCATTTTCTGCGACATCTTCTTTGACCAAATGGCAATTTTTTTGTGATCTTAAAAAGCTAAGGACAAGCGAGGATGGGGTGGGGGAGTGGGAGTAGGGATGGAACTTTAGAAGTGATGGCACCACACAGGCTGACCAAGCACCAAAATGAGTACATGTTCAAGAAAGAAAAAGCAAACCAGGAGAGCAGGGAGGGGAGGAGACAAAGTTGAACTGTCCTGTCCTTTGAAAAGAACTTAGTTTGCATTCTAATGTATACAAATACAAGTTTAGGAAATAACTGTAAGTAGAAGACAACGTGAAGGCAGCAGAAACTAGAGGCAAAGAAACTAGATTGAAAACAGTGAAAATATTTCTTTACCCTTCTCAAATAAGAGGCTAAGGTTGTGTGACACAGGGCCAGCAGCTTCCGAAGGTGGCAAAGGTTGCAGCTGTTGCCCCAGTCCTTCCCAATAACTAATTCTGTCTCTGAATACAAAACAGAATTGAGTCATGAATTAGAGCTGCAACAATACAAGGAGAGAAAATGATATTGGTGCCTTCCACCAAGGGAGAAATACAAGAAGTGAAATAGGTGGTCAGTGGTTGGATGGCCAGTAGAAAGAAAATAAACAATTTTGAAAACACAGGTTTAAGGTTCCTGTGAGTCATCCAAATATACATAAACAGTGAAACTTAAGAGAGGCCAGAGCTAGAAGCACACATTTTGGAGCCATAAAGAGAAGAAGGATGAGAATATCCAAACAGAACACACAGGAAATCTACAAGATCAAGTTCAAGGACAGAAAACGTTGAAAAGAAACCAATCCACAGGGCTGAGAAGCGGGGAGGACCACTGAGGAAAGCGATAAAGGAGAAACTGGAGAAGACAGTGTTGCAAAAGCCAAGGGAGGGGAGAGTCCCAGAGCAAGTCTTCAAGGGTGTCAACTGCAGCCCAGTGATACCAGCCACATTCAATTAAGCCTTTTAATTTTTCTAAAATGTTCAAGATAAATTAAGTAAAGTGACAAATTTGGACAACTGCATCTTATTTGCTAGGTGGCTATAAAAAAATCTTGAGAACTAGTCATACTTTATGTCCCTACACCTTAAAATGAGTATTATTGCCAGAGGTGTTCAAACCAGAGCGACTCCATCTTGAGTGAGGGACAGGAAAATGAGGCTGGGCTACATTTCCAGAAAATTAGACATTCCTAGCTTCCAGGTATTTACAGTTAAGGGAACAAATTAATATTTTAAAAACAGACCCAGACTTGAGAGTGTCCAGCTATTCCAATATCTGGAGAACAAGGGCATTCCTAATTTTGCTTTAAAGATAATATAGATTCTTGCAAAATATAGTAATTAAGAAAATTATTCCTTTCTCACAAACCCTTGCAGCAGACCGCATCTCTCTGTATATGTGGGTGCTGTACGCAGGGTGGGCGCATTCCTCCTCTTACTGTCAGGAACGTCCTACTCTGTCTATGAATAACTGTTCTTTCACCGCTTTATGTTCTTAATAAACTTCCTTTTACTGCGCGCTACGGACTCACTCTGAATTCTTTCTTGCACGAGATCCAGGAACCCTCCCTTGCACTCTAGGTCAGGACCCCTGCCCTGTAACATTATCTTTCAACAGTAAACTTGAACAGCTAAATCTGTCAGTCTTTTCTTCCATAGCTTCTAGGTTTCCAACCTGGTTTTAAAAGCCCTCAGCTATCCAAAGGTTAAACTATTGGTCTCCTGTATTTTTTCTAGTGTTTGACTAATTTTTACATCTAGATCTTTAAGTCAACAAAGTTTATTTTTCTATATTGCATAAGGGTGAAAACTAAATTCTTTCCTCTCAGATGAACTGCCAAAACCATTTTTAAATAAGCTACTCTTATCCCAAATAAACAAAATGTCCTCTTCATTAATAATTTCTCATTCACACTTGGATGTGTTTCTAAACACCATTCTGCTCCTGCCATGTATATGCCTACTGCTTTGCTAATACCCTTTTATACCAAATATAAATTTACAGCCATGTTTCTTAAATGCGGCCCATGGGTCAATCATAGCAGAATTACCTTAGAGAGTATTTAAAATAAAGATTCCTCAGTATGCCTCCCTATCCTCCTTACTGCTTCAATACCTAAAAATTGAAAACCCTTATAGCAGATTCATTTTTAAATTGCAACCATGTAGGGTTTTTGTACACTAATGCTTAAGAACTACCGCTTTAAATACCTGGTAAGACCTTCACTATCCATATTTTTCAAAATTCTCTTGTCAATACTTATATTTATTCTCCTACATAAATCCAGAAGATTTACCATTTCTGTATGGTGAAACACAACTTTAAAAGAATCAAACGGAAAACAAGTGTCATGGAAAAAATGCTGACAAAATATACAAAGAGCTCCTGTAAATTAAAACAAAGTCAAGCAACACAAGGAAAATAGGCAGAGAGTATGAATAGGGAAGCCAAAAAAGAGGAAATAAAAGAGGAAGCCTGGGGATTAAACACTAGATTTGACAATGTGAAGGTTTCCATTGACCTCAAACTTGAAAAGAGCTTAAGTATTAGGAACCTAAGCTCAACTGAAGAGGGTTCAAGAAAGGATAGAAAGAGAGTAAGTAGAAAGAGCTCTAAAGAACAGAGTAATGATCACAGGCCAGGACAAAAAAGATTCTTTTGTTTTAAACATAAATAGTAGAGCTTGTCTGCAGACTGATGGCTATGATCCAGGAGAGGAAAGAAAAGTATTATGCAGAAGAGAGGCACACCCTGGAGGAGGAGAGAGGGTGGAGGGAACAGGAACACAGATGTATGGGTGGATAGTAGTAATAGAAGCTTGTAGAAGATTTTCTTCTGGGTACTTCTATTTTCTCAGAGTAATATAAAAGCAAAATCATTGGATGGAAGGGAGGCAGAAAAGAAGGTATCAGAAAATTAAGGAGAAAGAAAGTATAAAATAGTCATCTAGAAGAGTGGGAGAATGAATGGTCATGGAAGAAGAGTAGCAAAGGCAGACTGGAGTATGAAACAGTAAGAGCACAGAATTAGAAGGACAATGAAATCACTAAGAATCATGACAGAGTAGTGTCAGGGTCACAGGAAGACATATTCAACTACTTAAGGATTGGGGATGGGTAGCTAACTGCAACTAGTAGTAGTATAGTCTGAAGATAAAACAGAGGACACACAAACTTTGAGGGCTTGGCAATATTGTTTCAGAGGCAAAAAACGAAAACAGAAAATGATCTAAAGATTCGTTAATCAAAGAATATCTGAAAAACATATATACCAATTGTTATGCAGCCATTAAAAACAAGCTATATGTGCATGCATTGACCTAGAAAAACTTCTATGATACCTTGCCAACTGAGAAGAATGTGTTGTACACACGGGTATGCCTGACTTTATGCATGACTATAGGAAAAGATATAGACAAGTCAAGGTTTTTAAGAAATTATCCCTAAATATTCAAATGCAGGTCAAAGTCCATTCATCTTTCACTGTGAAGAATTTAACAACTCCCAACTTCACTAAACTCTCAAAATGCTAATTAAAATTACAAGACAAATTAAGTTTAACAGCACTAAAAGAATATGACTTATTACTACTTACACAATGAAAGATGAGCAAACAAAATCTTGAAATATAAAACTGTATGATAAACAGCTAAGTTCAAACACTTGGACTGTGTTTTTAAAATGTTCTATGTAATGTCAATTGCATTATGTCAAAGAGTTATTTATATCTTATATTTTAATTAGCAGTTTTTTTAAATTATAATGATCAAGTATAAGGAAGATCTCTTCCCTCTATTATTTGAGAGGAAGAACACAGGTGACTTGGAAAGAGTGGAGGAAGAGGAGGCCAGACAGGATTTTGTGTCATCCAAATCTCGTGTTATGAACCAACTGGATGTAAAGCAATGGGCTTAACCACCATCTAGGAAATCACTTTCAAATGATACACTTCCAAAGGGTATGAAGTGGATGTTAAAATAAAATTTTATGTTAAAAATTGCTACTAAGGAATATTATTTATGTCATACTCAAATGCTCTGTATCAACTCCCAATTTTTCAAAATAAAAATTGTAACAAATGCTCATATGAAAGCCTCCTGCCAGGAATAGTAGCTCACGTTTGTAGTCCCAGATACAAAGGAGGCTGAGGTGAGAGGATCTCCTGAGCCCGGAGGCTGAGGCTGTGGTGTGCCGTGATCACACCAAAGCAGTCCAGCCTGAGTGACAGAGCAAGGCCCTGTGAAAAGACAAAGACAGAAAGAAGCCCTGTGAGAAAGAACAACCCTATGAGAAGAAAAGGGGATGGGGAGGGATTGGGAGGGGAGAGAAGAAAAGGGAAGTTAAAGGAGGGGGAAAGGGAGGAGGGGAGGAGAGAAAAGAGAAGAGAAAAGAAGAAAAGAGAAAAGGAAGAAAAGCTTCCATCAGAGATGATGTGTTTTCGTAACAGAAAAACAGGGAAAAGTAGGTTGCCACAGGGATCACTTTCAGATTAATGTATCAAATGGTTCTACCTGCTTAGATCTGCGGTTTCAAGAATCTCTTCGGTGCAGGAGAGACACAACATGGTACCTCAACTCAAAATTGGCAGACCTGTGAAATTAACTTCCACAAAGCTGGTGGACTGAACAAAGAAAATGGGAGTTACCCTCAGAACCTAAGACATGTACAATGTCTACAGGAGGGAAGAAGTCAACAATGCTATTATATTCACTCTCTACTAATACAGCAAGCAGACATTATGCGCCCCCTCCACGTCTACCACCATCATGAAAAGGGACCTAAAAGCTCAACTTGCAGAGCAGGGAAGGAGCCTCAACACTTAGAAATGTTCCCACAAAGTCAAAGGCAGCAGTGGATGAGAACAGGAATAGAGAGGCCAGAAGAGGAGAAAATAATGCAGATGGGTCATCTTGATATGCCACAATTTACTTCTCGGTTAATCCTGCCCACCACTCAATCTGATTTCCACCTCTGTATTTTTCTTTCAGCCTACACACCCAAACAGGCACCCATACTATACAACTGTTCATATCTGCAAATAACAGTAATAATACGGCTTAGCATTTTATCTCTAATTAAGTATAAATGAGTGGCTTGCACAGCGCTGGATATCAAAGAATCTGTATTTCCTAGCACGAAATGTGCTGGAATTTTTCATGAAGACTGCAATAAAAGGGAAACAATTCTGAGTGCAGGCAAACAATCACAGTGAAGGGAACCTTTTATTTCATCTCATTTAATTCTCACAAAACCCAATTTCAAGTAGATTGTGCCCAAAGGCACTTAACAGCTAGGAGGTAAAGCAGGATTTTAGCCTACATGTCTCTCCAAGGCACATCCAAACTTTTTAATGCCCCCACACTCTCTTACTAAACTCTCTGGTTAATACCTTATTGTTGGGGGAGGGGGAAGTGTCCTTTAATACACTACTTTTGAGATTCTCCTTTCCACAAATGTGACAGTCACACACATTCTACAGAGACTGAAAAGGTCCCAGAGGAATGACGCAAATCATGTGTTAGGAAATAGGAAACCAGGGTCAAGAAGGGCAGAAAGAACTATTTCCTACCCAGAATTAGTCTCTCAGAGTTGTAATGGAAAGTGTAACCAGTGACTATTATTTACTATCACGAAAGAGTTTCTTTAGAGGGGCACCCCGGTTCTCATGAACGCGTTCACTTCTCAGGCATTCAAGGCTAAAAGCATAATAAAAATACATAGCTAGTTCAAGAGAATGGTTTTAAAACATTCACTTACTATATATCCTGCTGCCTCCCTCCCCAAAAAAAAGTAGACCTGAAAAGTAGTAAAGTTGTTTTAAATTCTTACAAATATCGACACACAGACTAACTCATTATGTAATACAGTGGTTCTTACTGTATTTTGTAAAAACAAAGAATTCTTCCTTTCCAAATCCCCAAAAACACAATCTTTCAACAACTTCAAAGATTTCAACTTGACCACATAGTTTCAACGTATGACGTCGCAATGACGACAGGCTGAAATCAAGATCATTAGTCCATACAAGTACCTCTTTAATACAAAAATAAAATTGTCAAAAACATTCAGGACAGGAAATAATTAAAAACATTATTAGAAGATTCAGTCTTATTACTATCTGGATTAGATAAACTTCCAATTCACAACTAGGAAGTTTTATGAGGAAATAATATAATTTGGTATTTTCTTTTTAAGAAAACTATTAAGCCTGTATTTATTTTAACCTCAGAAAATGAAATTTTGGCATAAAAGATATATACTGAAAAGGAGGAACAGAGGAACATGTATTATAGTAAGTCTTTCCCATGAATATATTTAAATTAAAAAGCAGTTTAACAAAGCCAACTTTTTAAGTTTCAGTTATTCACTGTAATTTTAAAACTGTTTCAGTCCTATTTTTATGATAGCAGAAATAAGGGCTGTACTATTGAGTACTCTCCTTGAACTGTAAATACACCTCTCGATTTCCCCAAAACTGATCAAGACCCATTATTTCTTTAAAAAACCGTTTTGATTCCCTCTTCTAGATAAGAATTAATCGAAAACAGAAATCAGACAAAGGAATATACATCTTTCTCAGTTTGACACATAACAGGGATATTGAAAGCATATACACAAATGCATATGTGCATAAACACATACACTAGACCAGACTGAGCTCTACTGTAATTACCATGAGACCTTGAGCAGGTTACTAAACCTTAATTTGCTCACCATTAATACTGATGCAGTTCAACTCAAGGCTATATTCTACGGATGCCTAGGGTTCACAAAATTGATTCAGGAGTACTAACAGCCCTCAAACTATGAAGATTTAAATGACCTGAGCAACTTGTCTTTTCTGTCTTCTATACACAGTAATAATCTCCCTTTTGTGGGGAATATAAGAAACAAGTTCAGATTATCTCCATGGTAAGTAAGTGAATAGATACAAGAAGAGATTGGGAAAAACTTTTCATTCCTTTTCTTTTTTTTTTTAAGGGATAGGGTCTCACTACATTGCCCAGACTGTACTCAATCTCCAGAGCTCAAGTCATACTCCCACCACAGCCTCCTGAGTAGCTGGGACTACAGGCACACCACCATGCCCAGCTTCCTTTTCGTTTTTGAATCACATTAACATACTACCTTAACAACAACACTTTTTTTTTTAGATGGAGTCTCACTTTGTCACCAGGCTGGAATGCAGGTGTGATCTTGGCTAACTGCAACCACCACCTCCCGGGTTCAAGCGAGTCTCCTGCCTCAGCCTCCCGAGTAGCTGGGACTACAGGCACGCACCACCACGCCCGGCTAATTTTTGTATTTTTAGTAGAGACAGGGTTTCACCATGTTGGCCAGGATGGTCTCAAAACAAACACTTTTTAATATAAAGTCTAAAGATAACATAACATGGATGGTCTGAGAAAATGTGCTGGTTTTTGACAGACTGATTCAACAAAGATGGGACAGGCTGAGATCTGGGTTAAGTGTTCAGCCAAGTGAAGGAAAACTAACTGCTTCAAACCACCCCCACCCTCTCTGTTCCCCAGCCTCCACACCCCAACCACTGCTTCCCTCTCGCCAACACAAACACCAGTTTTACTGAATTGGGTACAATCTGGTTTTGTATATTCATTCTGACCTGTTGTATCTCTGTCCACATAGCTGAAAGAACAAGAACAAGAATCAAGAACCCCAGAGAAAAGCAAACTGTAAAATGGTACTTCCTTAAGTAGATAAATGTGTGAAGACTAAGGTCCACATACAAAAGCAGCAAAGTGGACTTTTACACACTGAAACGTCCCTTTACTCCTACTTAGGGCTGCCAGATTTAACAACCTTAAATTCAATTTTAACTGAATGCCTTGTATTTTATACGGCAACCCCATCCCCAGTTGACCACAAAAAATACAATTAATCAGGATGATTAAACATCCTAGTTTGCCTGGGACTACAGTATCTCAGGACACAAAATTTGCAGTACTGAAAACCAGGCAACTCCCAGGCAAACCAGGAAGAGCCGGTTACCCTACAACTAATAGTTTCATGGAGTAAGTAAACTAACTGCAGTCTTGGCTTTACCACTAGTTAAGTTTGAGCTTCTTATATGAAAATAAGCTTTTTGTACCTTGTTTCCCCATATATGTCATCATTTCTAATGTACAACATTAAAGTAAGGATAAAATGTGACATAAAGGAGCTTTTGAAAAATGCTAAGGTGTTATAAAAGCTAGTTATCAGTAGATATAGTTTGGGTACAAAGTTCTGTTTAATGTAGAATTTCCAAGTAGAAAGGTACTTGTTTTTTGTCTGTTTGTTTGTTTGTTTTTGAGACGGAGTTTTGCTCTTCTTACCCAGGCTGGAGTACAATGGTGTGATCTCGGCTCACCGCAACCTCCGCCTCCTGGGTTCAGGCAATTCTCCTGCCTCAGCCTCCTGAGTAGCTGGGATTACAGGCACGCGCCACCATGCCCAGCTAATTTTTTGTATTTTTAGTAGAGACGGGGT
>CAUYOR010021917.1:0-16833 GCA_963573925.1 Callimico goeldii
CCTCCCTCCCTCCTTTCTTGAGACAGAGTCTCACTGTGTTTCCCAGGCAGGCTTTGAACTTCTGGATTCAAACCATCCTCTCATCTGAGCCTCTCAAAGTGCCAGGATTACAGGTGTGAGCCACTGCTAAGGCTCTTGAAAGCACATGAAACTGTCCTGGGTTCAGGCTCCATACCAATTGTCTGCCACCTAAAGACCTTACCTCTCCCTCTGTTTGTTGCCATAGGTTTTTTACCTGTAGATGGATTTCATTACATTCCAGTATGCAGCACTTCCAGCTTTTTTTGCTTCCAAGCTGGGCAACCTGAGCAATCACTTTAATCTCTATGAACCTCTCATTGTAGACATGAGACGGTTGGGATCCTACAGCCCCCTATAGCTCTCATATTGTCTCAATGCAGGTGTGCATGTGGGTGTATCCTGTACATGAGTTTTATTTTGCTATGGTAGATTCCTCCTTTTCCCCACTTGACATCAGTGAATTTTAAGATCCTTGGAATTCATCGTCAGAGCCCACTGACCATTATACTGTCAGTTCATAATTATTGCTGCTTTCAGATCCCAACTCTACCTTCTGAAAGCAAAAACCACACATGTTCTTAATGTATTTTTTTTTTTGAGATGCAGTTTCGCTCTTGTTGCCCAGGCTGGAGTGCAATGGCGCGATCTCGGCTCACCGCAACCTCTGCCTCCTGGGTTCAGGCAATTCTCCTGCCTCAGCCGCCTGAGCAGCTGGGATTACAGGCACGTGCCACTATGTCCAGCTAATTTTTTATATTTTTAGTAGAGATGGGGTTTCACCATGTTGACCAGGATGGTCTCGATCTGTTGACCTCGTGATCCACCCGCCTCGGCCTCCCAAAGTGCTGGGGTTACAGGCGTGAGCCACCGCGCCCGGCCCCTCATTCCTGGTTTACTATCTAGCCACAGGGATTTCTTTTGCAGATGCAGCAGTCCCCTCTTGATTGCGTGTAAACTTTCTGCTGGCTCTAAGCGCAACCTTCAAGTGGCATTGAAAATGTCAGCTCCCTTGAGTAGGTCTCAAGTGTTTAGTAGCAAAGGATCAACTTTTTCTTCCTCTCACCACTGCTAAATGGCACTCTGTTCAGTGGCAGCAAAACAGAGCCAACTTCGCATGGAAACTGCGATTTGAAAGCTGGCATACAGTTCTTGTTTATATCTAACTCAGGCTGGACTGTTATCACTGTTGATAACTGTACCTAACAAGTTAGAAATAACCAAGCTCAAGAAAGTATTCGTTCTTTCACCCTCTCTGTCAACATGAACTTTAAGATACTAAGTCATATGCTCAAAGAGAAGCTTGGTGCAAATATCATAGTCACTCAAAGGCCTGTAATTCTCTATAAAAGGCAAATTAAACATTTCATATCCACAGCCTCCTCATTCATTCATTCATTCATTCACTCATTCATCCAGCCAGTATTTGTGGAGTAAACACTATGTACCAAGTGCTGGGGATACAGCAGTGAACGTGAGAAGTGTCCTCCCTACCCTTACATATCTTGCCCCATTTTACAGGAGAAACAGCTAAGTATTGAATTTAAATGTTTGTTTGAAGCTCTTATGCTATCCACAATGAGGTCAGGTATATTAGACCTAAGGAGAGTTGATATATTTGTCACATGTGCCTTTTTAGAGAAATGCATACATTCTTTCAGTAATTTAAGACTAATTCTTTTACTTTCATTATGGAGATGTATCTAACATGTATTATTCCTACCACATGTTCTCATTTATATGTGGGAGTGAAATAATGTTTTCATATGAATTCAGAGGGTGGAGTAATAGTCACTGGAGACTTGGAAAAGTGGGAAGGTAGAAGGGGGGTGAGGAATGAGAAGTTACTTAACTGGTGCATTAGTACACTGTTTGGGAGACAGGGACACTGAAAACGCAGACTTCATCACTAGGCGATATATCCATGTAACAAAACTACACTTGTACCCCTTACATTCATACAAAATTTTTTAAAGAAGAAATAAAAAAGCATTTTTTCTTGCACATGTTTCCTTAGTTATCTATCAGGCTGTGAGTGCAGGACCACAGACAACTTCTTAATGGTCTAGGTCGTCTCCAAATCAAACTTTTGTTGAGCATCTACAGTGAGGCAGTCGTCGTGCTATACTGTGGAGAGAATGCCAAACTCTCGTGGCCCTGTTCCGAAAAGCTTGCCGTGGAGAGGATGAGACAGTGCAGACTGAGCAACTGAACAGAATGATTGACCATGGGAGGGGCTGAAGAGGGTAGACATGGGCCTTCATGCTCTCTTAGGAAGTGCTCTATCCACTATATGTATTTAGTGATATTTATATTCAAGTAAAGTGAATACCTCAAAGTTAGCGTTCTATTAAGTCTTCAGTAAACCACAGTTGACCAAATTAGTGCCATAGATTTTCTTTACCTTTTATGGTGGGAAGAAGGAGACTACATATCCTGCTAAGTGACTTGGGAAACTATGTGTTATTTAAATACATGGTCTATTCATTAAACAAGGCATTTCATAAAACCTTTTTTTTTTTTGGAGGAACACAAGATATGTCAGGATAAAATCTTAGGATTAGAATGAACCTTAATGACCATCTAATTTATTCCCATCTTGTGCAGAACCACCATTTCAATATGTACCTGAACATTTCAATGACTAGAACACTTACCAACATAATAATGGCAACAAAAATACTCAGTATTTTATATGCATTTACAAAACATATTTTCTCATTAAATTCTCCTAGCAACCTTGCTAGCTCTTTTCGGAAAAGCTCTAATTATTAGAATGTCTTCTTTATACCAACCAGAACTTTCTTTTTCTTTTTTTTCTTTTTTCTTTTTTGCAATATGTAATTTATGATCCTGATTTAATCCTCTGGACAAAGGGAGAACAGGTTAATTCCTCTTTCGTGTGACAACCTTTACAATATTTGAAGACACTATTATGTTCTCTTTCTTTAATCATTTCTCCGTTTTTAGCATTGCCTTTCTGAAATGCAACTCTTTTTCTTCCACCTGGTTTTCCTTGCCAGACTTTCCAACAACCTACTTGCTCATCTCTCAACACAGTTTTACTATCTTCTTCTTTAAACTGGGGCTCTGGGAATTGAATGCAATACTTCAGGTATCTGAGCAGCAATTTGCAGCCTGATTCTTACTTATTTTAATCAGGACATTTTCTTTCAGTTTATAGGAGATAGTACAGCTTAGACTTTGGAGCACAGGCTCTGCTCCTTAGCTGTGTGACTTTGAGCAAGTTACCTTAATCGTGCAATTTGAGAGCTTTGGTTTTCTCCTTTAAAATGTGAGATTCATAATATTTATGAAACAATTTTGTTGTGAGAATTTAGCAAGATAGCAAGATAATGCATGTATCCTCTTGGTACTGTTAATAATAATAATTATATAGCTCAAGAGCTCTGCTTTGAGACCAGAAAATCATACCATTCATCCAGATGAAGCCTTTTACCAACAGAACCCTCTTGGTTTCTCTTATCTATGAACTTGTAAGTCTAGCCTCGGCCATTCTGTAGAGCAGTAGTTCTTCAACTTATCAGCGTAGTAGAATCACTTGGAGAGAATTTAGAAATCCCAGTGCCTGGGCTATACCTCAGAAACCAATGAAATCATAATTTCAGGGTAAAGACCAAGCATGAATATTTTTTCAAAGCTTTAAGATTATTTTTATCCACAGCTAAGTTTGAGAACTGCTGCTTTAGAATGTCAGTGATGAAGGGAAATTAACAACCATCTCATTCAACATCTGCTATTTTAGTTAGATCAAGTAATGCTGGCGGCTATGACAGTCAATATCACAAATTTCAGTCGCTTAACACAGTGAAAGTTTATTTCCCATTCATTGTAAGTCCATGTGGATGTTCCTGGTTGGCAAGAGGACTTTCAACAAAGGAAACCAAATTTTTTCCTCATTCTTAAGAGTTCTTCCTAAAAAGTCATTGTATTAGGGTTCTCCAGAAAAATAGAACCAACAGAACGTGTGTGTGTGTGTGTGTGTGTGTGTGTGTGTAAAGTATTTGTGTGAGTGTAAGATGTGTGTGTGTGTGTGTGTGTGCATGTGTAAAAATAGGGAGAGAGAAATAAAGATTTATTTTAAGGAATTGGCTTATGTTTATGGAGGCTAGCAAGTCTATAATCTATAGAATAGGCCAGACCTTTGGAAACCCGGAGGAGCGTAGATGTTTCAGTTCAAGTTCAAAGGCCGTCTGCTACAGAATTCCTTTTTGCTTGGGGAAGTCAGTCTTCTGTTATACACAGGCCTTGACCTGACTGGACGAGGCCCATTCTTGCAGGTAGTCTGTTTTACTCAGAGCCCACCGATGTGAATGTTCATCTCATTCAAAAGAACCTTCACAGGAAAGTCCAGAATAATGTTTAACTACATATCTGGGAACTATCACCCAGCCAGGCTGACACACAAAATTAACCATCACAGGCCGGGCGCGGTGGCTCACGCCTGTAATCCCAGCACTTTGGGAGGCCGAGGCGGGTGGATCACGAGGTCAACAGATCGAGACCATTCTGGTCAAAATAGTGAAACCCCGTCTCTACTAAAGATACAAAAAATTAGCTGGGCATGGTGGCGCGTACCTGTAATCCCAGCTACTTGGGAGGCTGAGGCAGGAGAATTGCCTGAACCCGGGAGGTGGAGGTTGCGGTGAGCCGAGATCGCGCCATTGCACTCCAGCCTGGGTAACAAGAGCGAAACTCCATCTCAAAAAAAAAAAAAACCAATTTGCAAAGTAAAGTATGACACCATTCATAAATGTTCTAACTACACAAAGTCGTACCATTTATTTATTTATTTATTTACTTTTGAGACATGTTCTTGCTCTGTTGCCCAAGCTGGAGTGCAGTGTCATGATCAATGGCTTACTGCACTCCAATCTCCCAGGCTCAAGTGATTCTCCAACATAAGCCTCCCACGTAGCTGGGACTACAGGCATGCACCACCACGTCTGGCTAATTTTTTTTTTCTTTGGAGAGATGCAGTCTCACTATGTTGCCTTTCTGGTCTTGAACTCCTAGGCTCAAGTGATCCTCTTACCTTGGCTCATGCCTGTAATCCCAGCACTTCAAGCCAAGGTGGGAGCATTGCTTGAGGCCAGGAGTTTGAGAAACAGCCTGGGCAACAGATAAAGATTATCTCTCTATTCTAAAAACAAGAAGAAAGAAATCACATGACTAGCTCTCCTTGTGCGCTGCACCAGAGCAGAGTATGAGTCTGCTCATAGTGCTGGTCTTCAATAAGCCACCTCCTGCCTCTTTTTAAGTGATGGGATCTCATTACACTGCCCAGGCTAGCCTCAAACTCTTGGCCTCAAATGATCTTCCTGCCACAGCCTCCCAAGTAGATAGGACTACAGGAGTATACCACGCATTTATTATTTATGGTCATGTGCACAAATTTTTACAGGAAAAAGAGTATCATACCAGAATCAAAAAAGTGAGGACAATCACAGGAGAACAATCTTACCAGAATCAAAAGAGTGGCCATCTCTAAGGAGGAGAGGCAGTAGAAGGGAGGGAGGGAAGATATACCTTTAGCATTGTCCATTAAATTTCGTAAGCTGAGATCATGTACCTGGCTACCACTAAAGAGCAAAGAAGTGAAAAACAGCATAATGCAAATGTTTTAAAGCAGTATAGCAGTGTTAGCAGTCACCGGCTAACACAACACCCACTGCCAAGCCCTTTTTCTCATCAGTATCCACTAAAGAGCCCAGAAAGATTTCTTTCCCAACCTCCTCTGTAGCTAAAGGTTGCCAGTGACAAAGCTCTGGCCAATGTCATAGGCAGAAGCAGAATGCAGTGGGGAAAACTCTAGGGCAGTTTTCTTTCTTGATAAAGAGACAGATCAAACTGACACCACCCTTACCCCCTCCTTCCTATGTAAAGCTAGAATAGTCATCTTGCAACTACAAAGTGTTACCTATGAGGACAAATGGCCAATGTGCTAAGGATGCTGAACTAGAAAGGTACTAGAAGGCTGAGTCTGAAATGATGTCACCGAACAGCTGAAGCATTAACAGTAGGTGCCAACCTCTAGATAGCTTATTAAAAAAAAAAAAAGTAAATCCCCTCATGCCTGTAATCCTAACACTTTGGGAGGCTGAGTGTTTGAGTGCAGGAGTTCAAGACCAGCCTGGGAAACAGTGAGACCTTGTCTCTAAAAATAAAAAAAAGTTAAACATTAAAAGAAAAAAAGAAAAGAAAAAGAAAATCTCAATATGTTTCAGCCATTGTCAGACTTTCTCTTAGAGTCAATGTATTTCTAACATACAGTCAGCATTTCCCAAGGAGTTGGAATATAAATAGGCATTATTTGAAAAGAGGTTCTTGCTCAAATATAGGTCAAATATAGATAAATAAAATTGCGTAAAAATAAATTTTAGGTGGCCAGGCACAGTGGCTCACACCTGTAATCCTAGCACTCTGGGAGGCGGAGATGGGCAGATCATGAGGTTAGGAGATAAAGATCATCCAGGCCAACATGGTGAAAACTCTTCTCTACTAAAAATACAAAAATTAGCCAGGTATGGTGGCGTGCACCTGTAGTCCAGAAGGTGGAGGTTGCAATGAGCCGAAATCACATCACTGCACTCCCTCCAGCCTGGGGACAGAGCAATACTCTGTCTCCAAAAAAAAAAAAAAAAAGGATTTTTTAGGGCCAGGCACAGTGGCTTACACCTATAATCCCAGCACTTTGGGAGGCCAAGATGGGTAAGATCACCTGAGGTCAGGAGTTCGAGACCAGACTGGCCAACATGGTGAAACCCCGTCTCTACAAAAATTAGCTGGGCATGGAAGCTCCCACCTGTAATCTCACGTACTTGGGAGACTGAGGCAGGGGAATCGCTTGAATCCAGGAGGCAGAGGTTTCAGTGAGCTAAGACTGTGCCACCGCACTGCAGCCTGAGTGACAGAGCAAGACTCTGTCTCAAAAAATAAAATGAGAATAATAATGCTTTGTAGACTTAAAAATATACACAAAGAAAGGGAGATGGGTATAGTTAAACTACTCTAAAGACCCTGTCTTATTTAGGAAGAGAGTAAAGGACCAATTAACATTAGATTCTGTTAAGTTACAAATATACATTCATATTTGTATATTGTATATTGACAGTGAAGAAGTCAATAGAATACGCAACTGAATTAAACAAAAGAGAAAATTCTGATAACAGTAAACTAGGCAATTCAGATCAATTCTCCCAATGAACAACAAAAAAAGCCGACCAAAAAATATTTAAGGCACTAAAGAGCTACCAAGGCAGTGAAGGATGACATGCCCAAGATCCAGGAGGAGAAGGTAAAATAGAGGTGCACAATGCCTAGCACTTGTAGCTGGGACGGGCTGCAGCTGAAAACCAGGGGTTAAGGTGATCACATCTGCTGCCCTGCATTCTTTGGTCACTTGCTTTATTCTTTTTTTCCTTTTTCTTTGAAGTTGAACAGACTTTCTTTCTGTTGCCTAGGCTACAGTGCAATGGGGCGATCTTGGCTCACTGTAACCTCTGCCTCCCGGGTTCAAGAAATTCTCCTGCTTCAGGCTCCCAAGTAACTGGGATTACAGGCACCTGCCACCATACCTGACTAATTTTTTTTGTATTTTTAGTAGAGACAAAGTTTTACTATGTTGGCCAGGTTGGTTTCGAACTCCTGACCTCAAGTGATCCATGCCGGCCTCACCCTCCCAAAGTGCCAGGACTACAGGCATGAGCCACCACACCAGGCCTGAACACTAAAACTTAACCTTCATTGGCTACTTTATAGATAACATTCATAGGTCACCACGGCAATGGTCACTTCAGTAATTTTTCAGGAACTTGGGCTAACTCCTGCCCAGTTGAAACCGGTAGAGACCACCAACCCTTCAATTAGGCCTGTGAAGGTGCCCAAAAGGATCTTTTGATGCTTGAAGGCCAAAAACTCCACCCTCTGATCATGTTAATGCCTCCATTTTCTGTATATGTGCCCTATGAAATGCCATAAACTCTGACTACAATTGTGCACAACGAATGCTACTTTATTTTCTCCACTGCCAATCACCTTTCCTCACACCTTAAACCACCCCGCTTCCCTAACCCACAAATATTCCCTCAGGCTTATCTTTTAGGAGGCAGATTTGAGACCTGTTCTCCCACCTCCTCCCTCAGTGGCCTTGCAAATAAGTCTCTTCTCTTTTGCAAAACCTGTGTCACAGTGATTGATTTACCATGCATGGGCAGAATGGACCTAGATCTGGGTGGTAACATACCCACATCAGGAGCTTCACTGTAAAGATACAAAGGAAGAGATGGAACAGCAGGGTCCCTCACAAAGTATACAAAGAAAAGATTTCAGAAAACACACACAGGCCAAGTTTGCTTGAGAGACACTGAATGAAGGAGTCAGACTGTCAGAAAACTGAAACAGGAAAGATTATAGTAAGGTAAAGAAAAGGGGAAGAAAAGGAGGGAACCCAGGACACTTCAGTTTTTAAGAAGCGCTTACGTTCTCAAAGACTGCCAATTCTCCTTTTGAAACATATCTTGCACTGGCCCCTTCTCTCCAGTCCCCCTGCCTTCTGCATAGGGTCCCTGACTCTTGTGACTCTCTCTTGTAGTCCACTCTCAGCACTGCAGCTATAGCAATTATAACCCAAAACCACAGCAATGGACAGCATTGGTATAAACAAAATGAAGCTATGACAGAAGGATTTGCTCCTCACTAAAATTTCACTTCCTTTGCAAAGGCAATTTTTTCCCCAAGGTTCTGCACTAGATCAAGCCAATTTGGCAGTCTCAGCTCTCTCAGTCCCCTGAAAGAGCTCAATTACTTCTCTTGGGCAAACACTTTTCCCAGAGAGATCTTATCTATCTTGGTTTACTTAAGTATGATTCTCTCTTTTTTTTTTTTTTTTTTTTTTTTTTTTTGAGATGGAGTCTTACTCTGTTGCCCAGGCTGGAGTGCAATGGCATGATCTCGGCTGACCTCGACCTCCGCCTCCAGGGTTCAAGTGGTTCTCCTGCCTCAGCCTCCCAAGTAGCTGGTATTACAGGGGTATGCCACCACGCTCAGCTAATTTTTGTAGAGATGAGGTTTCACCATGTTGGACAGACTGGTCTTGAACTCATAACTTCAGGTGATCTGCCTGCCTCGGCCTCCCAAAGTGCTGGGTTTACAGGAATGAGCTACCAAGCCCTGCCTGATTCTTTCATTTGATTATGTGCTTATTTGTTTTTTTTCTTTCTTTTTCTTTGAAACTGAAGGCTACAGTAGCTAAAGGCCATAACATTAAACTAAATCTTAACCTTCACTGGCTACTTTGTAGCTAACATTCAAAACTCACCATGAATGCAGCTGCAGTCAACTAACAGGTATGAAGCTACCACTATATCACATGATTATACTAGGGACTGTTTCTGCCTACTGCAGGCTGGGGAGGAACACGGGAGGAATGTGACAGCGCAAGTCATAAACATTATGTATAGGCTTTATATAAAAGAAAACCCTAGAATGAACCAGCAGAATATGTTGTTCTGAGCTAATACTACCTGGCTTTAGAGGGAAACACTCTTCCAAAAGTCATTCGAATCCATAAATATAAGAACTTTCTGGCAACGCATCTGAAAGAAGGAAAAAAAGGATATACATATTTTAAAATTCCATTGGGCTTACACCATCACTTTTCTGGAAAGGAAAGGAAAGCTTTAAGGTCTAAGGCAGAGGGACATAAGTATGAGTCAGAAAGTGGTATCACAGCTAATCTTGCATCGAACAGGGCGTAGGATGGGCAGATTTATGAAGCTAAAATCAAGCAGATTTTTTAAAAAATAGATTTTCAATGCAAATTGTCAATGAAGAGATAAAAACTTCAAAACTGAGGTACAGAAAGTACATCAAATTCTTTTGTTCATATTATTCTTCCTGCCTACAATGCCTGGCAAATGCCCACTAATCCTGAACCGTCTCCAATGTAAACAGAGTGGTAGCAGTGTACTCAGCACTCTGTTCAAACCCCTCTTGTAATGTTATGACCCCATATCACAGCGATCAGCTCACAGGGTGTCTGTCATTCCCTCTGCACTGTGAGACCCTGAAAGCAGAAACTGGTACTTTGTGGTACCTCTAGTATCTAGCACAGTGCCTGGCATACACAGAAAGGTGGCTTGTCTTGTATTATATAGTTAACCCCTGAGCTCAACTAAAACACACCTTCTCCTGCCCTTTATCTGCTTTATTCTTACACTATCCTTCAGGACTCAGCTTAAACTCTACTTCCTCCAGACAGTAATTGCTGGCTACACTAGTGTGGCTGTTCTTGCCATATATGTCTGCGGTATCTCATCCTTCTCTCATTGCACTAATCTCACTTTACTATTATGGCCTGACAGTCTATCAAGCCTACCTGATTTTAAACTTTCATGAAGTCATAGACCAAGATTGTCTTATTCACCTTCTATGCTCGGCATTTAGCATAACACCTGACATGGTAAGCACCTGATAAACTTGTTGTTGTTGTTTTGAGATGGAGTCTTACTCTCACTCAGGCTGGAGTCCAGTGGAGCAATCTTGGCTCACTGCAACCTCCTCCTCCCAGGTTCAAGTGATTCTTGTGCCTCAGTCTCCTGAGGAGCGGGGATTACAGGTGTGCACCACCACACCCAGCTAATTTTTTGTATTTTTCATGTAGACAAGGTGTCAAACTCCTGACCTCAGGTAATCTGCCAACCTTGGCCTCCCAAAGTGCTGGGATTACAGGTGTGAGGCACACCTGGCCTGATAGATTTTTGAACAAAGAAATGGATGTCTTTAATATACCTAATCAAGAGTAGCAGAAGTATTACAGCTCTTCTAGAATTCACCAGAAAATCCAAGAGGGAAAAAAAAAAGAGTAGTTCCTTCTTTCTTGGACCATGTTTAGACTTCTTCTAAAAGTCTAAGAATTTTGACAGCTTCATATTGCGGGGCACAAGTGGAGAAATGAAAACTCAATGACAGATTTTATGTCTGCAGATTTCTGAATATCTTTATCTGAACATTCTATTATATAGAACAGGCATCAAGATCTCCAACTAATTGAGATGAGAGAATAAGAACTATTCCCTCATTTTAACCAAGAAGAGAGACTAAAAGAAAAGTACCCATAGACTGGTGGCCACCCATAAGCTCACCTGATGTGCAATTCTCTTAACCGGCCCTGTCGGGTACAAGCATGTGTGCCACGATACTGCACTAGATGACTGGTACTAGGTAACTCCCTCCGGATCCCCAAGGATACAGAAGACTTCTTGTTGGACAGTGTCTTTGGAGAATAAGGTTTCTTAACTGCACCATCCCTAAAATACCTTAAATTTGAGGAGGAAGGAGGCAAGAAGAGAATAAAGTTATCTCTGCATGGGATACAAATATTTTTAATATACAAGCAAAATTAAACAAACAAGCTCACTGAGACTGACAATACCAAGGCTTCAAGGGTAATAGGCAGCCCCATCTGACAGAAATATTGGCCAACGACTGGAGGAGGGTACTACTGGGTCAGCTCTAGGCAGGAACTACAGAGCTGGAGGGTACCCCCTGGAGTCATTAGGCCTAACATAGTTTCCTTTTGTTTGAGACAGGTTCTCACTGTTGCCCAGGCTGGAACGCTGTGGTATGACCACAGCTCACTGCAGCCTCAACCTCCCAGGCTCTTGTGATCCTCCCATCTCAGCCTCCCAAGCAACAAGGACCATGATCAGCTAATTTTTTATTTTTTTGAGACAAGGTCCTATACTGTGGCCCAAGCCGGAGTGCAGTGGCACAATCTCTCTCACTGCAATCTCTGCCTCCCAGGTTCAAGCGATTCTCCTGCCTCAGCCTTCCTAGTAGCTGGGATTACAGGCACCCACCACTGAGCCTGGCTAAGTTTTATATTTTTAGTAGAGATGGGGTTTCACCATGTTGGCCAGGCTGGTCTTGAATTCCTGACCCCAGGTGATCCACCCACCTTGGCCTCCCAAAGTGCTGGGATTACAGCCTTGAGCCACTGAGTCCGGCCAACTTACTTTTTTTTTTTTTTTTTTTTTTTAAGAGACAGGGTCTCATTATATTGCCCAGGTTAGTCTCAAATTCCTGGGCTCAAGTAATCCTCCTGCCTCAGACTCCCAAAGTGATAGCATTACAAACATGCACCACTGTACCTGGCCTGATCTCATTCTTGATCTCTTGCTTCAGAATATCTGCACTGAGGCTAAAGCACACATATGTATACATAAACACACACACAAGCACACACACACATTTTAATTTATTTTTTAAAACTTTTTGTTTGTTTTCTTGAAACAGGGTCTTGCTATGTTGCCTAGGCTGGTCTTGAACTCCTGGGCTCAAGCGATCCACCAGCCTTGGCTTTCTAAAGTGCTGGAATTGCAGGCATGAGCCACAGTGCCCAGCTCTAAAGGTTTATCAACGGATGAATGAATAAACAAAATGTGGTATAGTCATGAATGAAACAGCATCATTCACCCATAAAAAAGAATGAATATATACTACAACATGGGTGAACTCTGTAAACATGTTAGGTGAAATAAGCCAGACACAAAAGGAGTTTGAAATAAGACCAGCTACGGTGGCTCACGCCTGTAATCCCAACACTTTGGGAAACCCAGGATTTTGAGACCAGGCTGAGCAACATGGTGAGACCCTGTTTCTACAAAAAAATGTAAAAAATCAGCCAGGTTTGTGGCATGAACATGTAGTCACAGCTATACGACAGGCTGAAACAGGAAGATCACTTGAGCCCAGGAGGTTGAAGTTGCAACAAGCTGTGTTCCTATCACTGCATTCCCATGTGGGCAGTGGAGAACAAAAAGGAGAAATATTACATAATTCCATTTATATCGGGTACAGGTAATGGGTTAATTCACAGAAACAAAAAGTAGAATAGAGTTTACCAAAGGCTGGGAGAAGAGAGGAATGGGGAGTAACTGTTTGATGGGTACAGAGTTTGTTAGGCACGATTTTGAAAGGTGATGATGGGTGCACGACATTGTGAATATACTTAATATGCCCCTGATCACACATTTAAAAATGCTTAAAATGAGAAAATTTATGTTTTATATATTTTACAATAAAAAATATTATCTGAGGCCGGGCATGGTGGCTCACACCTATAATCCCAGCACTTTGGGAGGCCGAGGAGGGTGGATCACCTGAGGTCAGAAGTTCAAGACCAGCCTGGCCAACATAGCAAAACCCCATCTCTACTGAAATATTTTTAAAATTAGCTGGGCATGGTGGTGTGCACCTGTAATCCTACCTACTCAGGAGGCCGAGGCAAAAGAATCGCTTGAGCCTGGGAGCGGAGGTTGCAGTGAGCCACGATTGCACCACTGTACTACATGCTGTGTGACAGAGCAAGACTCCATGTCAAAAAAAAAAAAAAGGGAAAGGGGAAGGAGAGATAAATACCTAACACATTCAGGGCTTAAAACATAGATGATGGGTTGACAGGTGCAGCAAACCACCATGGCATATGTATACCTATGTAACAAACCTCCATGTTCAGCACGTGTATCCCAGAATTTAAAGTAAAATTAAAAAAAAATTAAAAACAAAAACAAAGATCTGAGGTCAGGCATGGTGGCTCACACCTGTATTGCCAGCACTTTGGGAGGCCGAGGTGGGTGAATAACCTGAAGTTAGGAGTTTGAGACCAGCCTGACCAACATGATGAAATCCCATCTCTACTAAAAACACAAAATTAGCCAGGCATGGTGGCGTGAGCCTGTAATCCCAGCTACTGGGGAGGCTGAGACAGGAGAATCCCTTGAACCCAGAAGGCAGAGGTTGCAGTGAGCCAAGATTGTGCCACTGCCCTCCAGCTTGGGCAACAGAGTGAAACTCTATCTCATAAAAAGGAAAAATCAGAAAAAAAAAAGTGAGGCAGGAGATTTTTTAAAGAATTAAATATGCTGGGCATGGTGGCTCACACCTGTAATCTTAGCACTTCAGGGAGGCTGAGGCAGGCGGATCACCTGAGGTCAGGAGTTTGAAATCAGCCCAACATGGAGAAACTCCATCTCTACTAAAATAC
Source organism: Callimico goeldii (assembly GCA_963573925.1). NCBI lineage: Eukaryota > Metazoa > Chordata > Mammalia > Primates > Cebidae > Callimico > Callimico goeldii. Next base: position 14,087 of record CAUYOR010021917.1, read on the forward strand.
AAAATTGGCTGGGCATGGTGACTCATGCCCGTAATCCCAGCCACTCGGGAGGCTGGGGCAGAAGAATTGCTTGAACCTGGGAGGTGGAGGGTGCCATGAGCCAAGATCATGCCATTGCACTCCAGCCTGGGCAACAAGAGTGAAACTGTCTAAAAAATAATAATAAATAAATAGAAACAGCTAGAAGCAATATAAATCATAAATGAGGAAGGAGATAGAGTTAAAATGTTTTAAGATTCTTACATTGAGAGGAGGGCAAAAATAATAATACCGATCTTATTACGGTAAGGAGATACTTTTTTTTTTTTTTTTGAGATGGAGTTTAGCACGTTACCCAGGCTGGAGTGCAATGGTGCGATCTATGCTCACCACAACCTCCACCTCCTGGGTTCAAGCAATTCTCCTGCCTCAGCCTCCTGAGTAGCTGGGACTACAGGCGCGCACCACCAGGCCCAGCTAATTTTTGTATTTTTAGTAGAGACGGGGTTTCACCATGTTGACCAGGATGGTCTCGATCTCTTGACCTTGTGATCCACCGCCTTGGCCTCCCAAAGTGCTGGGATTATAGGCATGAGCCACCGCGCCCAGCCCGGAGATATGTTTTAATGTCTAAGGCAACTACTAAAAGAAGGAAACAAGTATATAAACTTCCAAACTAAAAAGGAAGAAGAAAATGGAATAAAAAATTGGGTTTCAACATGGTGAAACCCAATCTCTGCTAAAAATACAACCTCAAAGTAGGCAAGAAATCGAAGAAAAACAATAAAACAGGCAGGACAACTAAAAAGCATGAAATCAGAATGTAAATTTAAACCTACATATATATCAGTAATTACCTTAAATATAAATGACCTAAACGTTCCAAAAGACAAAAAGATCACCAGAGTGGAATGAAAAACAGAATCTACCTATATACTGTTTACAATACACAAGTAACACGAGGATGCAGAAAGTTTTTAAAGTAAAAGGAAGAGGAATATGTTTACAATGCAAATAAAGACCAAACGAAAACTAATACAGTTATTCTAGTACCAGATAAAAATATGTTTTATCGCAAAAAGGATTACTAGAAACGAAGATGATCTATTCATAATGATGAAAAGTTGAATTCCCCAGCAAATTAACAATTATACATTTGTATGGATCCTTTAAATAAGTCTTAAAATATATAAAGCTAAAAACTGACTGGCTTATAAGGAGAAACAGGCAAATCTTTATTAATAGAGGGAGATCTCAGCATACCTCTCTCACTAATAAAGCAAACACATACCAAATTATTTTAATAATAATTAATGCAATTATTTAAAATTCCCTGGCCGGGCACAGTGGCTCACGTCTGTAACCCCAGCACTTTGGGAGGCCGAGATGGATAGATTACCTGAGGTCAGGAGTTCAAGACCAATCTGGCCAAAACAGTGAAACCTCATCTCCATAAAAAAAAAAAATTAGCCAGGCATGATAGTGGATGCCTGTAATCCCAACTACCTGGGAGGCTGAGGCAGGAAAATCATTTGAATCTGGGAGGTGGAGGTTGCAGGGAGCTGAGATTACGCCACTGAACTCCAGCCTGGACAATAAGAGCAAAACTCCATCTCAAAAATAAATAAATAGGCTGGGCACAGTGGCTCACTCCTGTAATCCCAGTATTTTGGGAGGCCAAGGGTGGTGAATCACCAGGTCAGGAGTTCGAGACCAGTCTGGCCAACATAGTGAAACTCCATCTCTACTAAAAACAAAAAAAATTAGCCAGATGTGGTGGTGTGCACCTGTAATCCCAGCTACTCGGGAGGCTGAGGCAGGAGAATCACTTGAACTCGGGAGGCGAAGGTTGCAGTGAGCCAAGATCGCACCATTGTACTCCAGCCTAGGCAACAAGAGTAAGACTCCATCTCAAAAAAGAGAAAAACAAAAAAGCTACAAGAAGAAACACTTCAGTAGTCTAGGAAAAGCTCTTACGAATAAAATGTCAAAAGCACTGGCAACAAAAGCGAAAATAAACAAATGGAATAATCTCAAACCTAAAAACTTCTGTTCAGCAAAGGAAACAATAAACAGAGTAAAAAGACAACCTACAGAATAGGATTATAGGCCTGGCATGGTGGCTCATGTCTATAATCCTAGCAGTTTGGGAGGCCGAAGAAGTCAGATCACTTGAGATCAGGAGTTCAAGACCAGCCTGGCCAACATGGTAAAACCCCATCTCTACTAAAAATACAAAATTAGCTGGGCATGGTGGTATGCACCTGTAATCCCAGTTACTGTGGAGGCTGAGGCAGGAGAATCACTTGAACCCAGGAGGCAGAGGTTACAGTGAGCCAAGATCATGCCACTGCACTCCAGACTGGGTGAGAGAGGAAGACTCTGCCTCAAAAAAAAAAAATTAGCAGGCCGGGCACGGTGGCTCAAGCCTGTAATCCCAGCACTTTGGGAGGCCGAGGCGGGTGGATCACAAGGTCAACAGATCGAGACCATCCTGGTCAACATGGTGAAACCCCGTCTCTACTAAAAATTAAAAAAATTAGCTGGGCACAGTGGTGCGTGCCTATAATCCCAGCTACTCAAGAGGCTGAGGCAGGAGAACTGCCTGAACCCAGGGGGCGGAGTTTGCGGTGAGCCGAGATCGCGCCATTGCACTCCAGCCTGGGTAACAAGAGCAAAACTCCATCTCAAAAAAAAAAAAAATTAGCCAGATGTGGTGATGCATGCCTGCAGTTCCAGCCACAGGGGAGACTGAGGTGGGAAGAGCA
>CAUYOR010021920.1:0-21581 GCA_963573925.1 Callimico goeldii
GGAGATGGACAGGCACACTTCCAGGCCACCTGGGGCTGAGATGGAGATGGACAGGCACACTTCCAGGCCACCTGGGGCGGAGATGGAGATGGACAGGCACACTTCCAGGCCACCTGGGGCTGAGATGGAGATGGACAGGCACACTTCCAGGCCACCTGGGGCTGAGATGGAGATGGACAGGCACACTTCCAGGCCACCTGTGGCTAAGATGGAGAAGGACGGCACACTTCCGGGCCACCTGTGGCCTCATGCTGGGCTCTCTGAGGACAAGGTGCAGGTCGGGCAGGATTGCACTCTTCAGAGAGGAGGGTGCCGGCAGCCTTGGGGCCAAGTCACCCTGGGACGGGAGCAGGGTGGACCAGGCAAAGCGAGAGGACAGTTCCTATCAGCAGTTCAGGGCCACACACATGATGCAGATGAGAGCCTACCTATGTCCCAGAAAGCCTAAAAACCCAACACCACCAAACACTGGTGAGGACATGAAATCGCCAGACACACAGTGTGTGTGCAAATGTTCCCACCAGCATTGTGCTCTCAGGAAACAATCGTGGGCAACCCAAACAGTGACAACAAAAATGGCCCACATAAAATTTATCATCTAAACCTCCACATTGGGACTCCCATCGCTGGGGAACCAGTGGATGCAAAATGTCTCCAGTTTGGTGCATTTCTCTGGGAGGAAAGCAGCTTTCTGAGCCTTGAAGGGTGTGACGGTGAGTTCTATGTGTTAGCCTGATGGTGCTCTATCTATTCAGCCAGAGGTCGGCTGAGGACTTGCCGCAGAGCTCCTGGAAGAGGAGCCATTAAGCAAAGGGGACCACAGTTGATGCGGGTGGGCCTCATCTAACCCGTTGAAGGCTTTTAGTGCATTTTCCCAGAAAAGGAATTCATTACCAACCGCCCTGCAGGCTCTACCCTGACAGCCCCACTATGGCTACGCTGAGTCCTGCAGTGAGTTCCCACCTAGGTTCCCCATCCTCTCCTGGGCTCACCATCCCCCACCCACCCAGGATCCCCATCCCCCACTGGCCGTTTCTCTACAGAACGCTGACAAACACGGCTGGACCTGGACATGGCCACCCACAGCAGCAGCAGGAAGAGACACAGTGGCCCTGGGAGGCTATGACGTGGAGTGGAGCTGGGAGGACCAGGGCCAGGGACCCACAAGGAGCCTCAGCCAGGCTCATCCCCTCTACCCTTCCCCGATCCACTCCCACCTGGACAGCTCCTGTCCTTCCTCGAGATCTGACTCAAGGGAGGCCTCTATAGCCCTTGAAGTGCTGTCACCCAGGCCCTGGGCTCCCAGGGCTCAAACGGAGGAAGGCAGAGCCTTGCTCACTTGAACCACAGAGGAAAGCTCAGAAGGCACCCACGACGGCTCCATCTAAGGGGGCCAAAGACCCTGCCTGGACCGCCCCACCTCCTTTCAAACTAGAGGCAAGGGGGTCCACTAATGAAGACAGGTATCTTTCGGGGAGGTGAGGACTGCACACTCACACACACATGCACACAATTCACATACACACACACGCACATTCACAGAAGTCACTCAACTCATGCACACATAACTCACTCATATGCACAACTCATTCAACTCATGCACACAACTCAACTTGCACACACATGTACACAACACCATGCACACACCTCAACTCACAACTCACTCACATGCACACAACTCAACTCACAACTCACATGGACACAACCTGCACACAAACTCATGCACTCACATCTCACGCACACAACACACACGACTCACCTCACACTGACACATTCACACAACACACAACTCACAAAATGAATGCACAACTGACACAACTCATGAACTCATGCACACTCACAATACAGACTCATGCACACTAGCACAATCCACATATACGACTCACATGCACACAAACTCATATGCATACACACATGCAAACTCACAGGTACACTCACACACAAACATGCATACACAACACACATGCACACAACACATAAGTCATGCATACTCAGACATGCATGGACACTCCTCACATGCACAACACAGCAACATGCACACTCCTCACATACACATGCATGCACTCATGCACACACACACTCCTCACATGCACACTCTGACACATGTACTCCTCACACGAACTCATGCACACAAACACACACATGTAAACACCAACAAACTGTTCTATTTGTTAAACAGAATTCTCTGGAACCAACACCAGAAGTGAACACTGGTGCTCACCCGCATGGGCAGAAGAGGAAAAAAGGAAACCTCTCTGCACCTTTTCATAATTCAAAATTTTAAAACATGAACGTGTCACTGATTCAAAAGCAAATTTAACCACGTGTGGTGGAATCAACACCAGGTGAGGGCCGGTGATCCCAGGGGCAGAGCTGACCATCCTAAGGTTCACCTGGGGCGGATCAGAAGGTCAGGGCATGCAGGGCAAGCAGAGGGGAAACACACTACTCTACCAGGCCAGTGGAAACCAGAACATGTTCAGCTCTGCCACGAATGCCAGAATATGTTCCCTGCTGATCCCTGCAATCCAACTCTTCAGCTCAATTAAACCTGTTACAGACTTGTAAGAATGGAACAGGAGACAGCGCACGTGGTAAGAAAGCCTACTGCATGTAGCCTAACGAGAAATCTGAATTCCACACCACAGTGACACACTTCACTGTTTCCAAGCAAATAAAACAGTGAACTTTGTCATCGTTACTTCTGCTTCATCACTCGCAAAGAAAATGTCATGCCTGCAACTTGTGCAAATTTTTAAGTGTTCCATTAGTTGCACTAAAACTGTATTTCTCTCAAGCAATCTGTGAATGCTACAAATGATCAAGATAAAAGCTCAAATAATGCTAAAAGGTCTCCGTAGATTTGATCCCTCTCCTGAGAAAAGCGGCAGGGAAGGACTGGCTTCAGTGGAAGAGCAGGGTCAGGGCCAGCCCCCACCGCCTCCCCATGGCAGGGCCCAGAACACCTGAGCCTGGGGGCAGCAGGAGGCTGGGGATGGTGCACGCTGGCTCAGGTCACAGGCCAAGTGCTCTCCAGGAAGAGACTACAGCAGGACCTAGGGAGGGGCCCCAAGGAGGCACCTGGAGCTGGCTCCATGGCACGTGGGGTTGGGAGGCAGATGGTACCACATGGGCACCCACACCAGCACTGGAAAGAAATGGATGGCAGGCAGGGTCACACCTCAGAAGAGGGCTGGGGGCCTGGTCACCATGCTCCCACGCCTCAAGAGCCACAGCAAGCACCAAAAGGTCACTTACGGCTGCCAGGTGCGGTGGCTCATGCCTGTAATCCCAGCACTTTGGGAGGCCGAGGCGGGTGGATCACAAGGTCAAGAGATCAAGACCATCCTGGTCAACATGGTGAAACCCCGTCTCTACTAAAATACAAAAATTAGCTGGGCATGGTGGCGCGTGCCTGTAATCCCAGCTACTCAGGAGGCTGAGGCAGGAGAATTGCCTGAACTCAGGAGGCGGAGGTTGCGGTGAGCCTAGATCGCGCCGTTGCACTCCAGCCTGGGTAACAAGAGTGAAACTCCGTCTCAAAAAAAATATATATATATATCATTTTGTGTTTATATTTCTATATTCATTTTTAAAAATGTGAGCCCTGAACTGGTTGCAGTAAAGGAATGTTACAATGAATATTTGAATTGAGTAGTGGATTCGCGTCTTGCATCACCCCACATTATTCTGAAGAGATAAATATTGTTTTAAACATCACACTGCTGATACGCCTCTGATTTTTAGTTGCTGAAAAAAATCCAGCTTCAGCTTGTGAGGTGCTGGGACCACCAAAACTGTGTTTTTGTGTTTTTGCCTACCTACTTTTTACCCAGATTTTGAAGGGGCTTATAGTTTTTGACTCTGAGGATGTTAACACACATATATCCCCGGTGGTTTATATTCTTAAACTAATTTGTTTTGGGAGTTCAAAGTTCTTGAAGATAAGCTCCAGCAGGCTAAGTAAATCTGTTTTCCGTCAATTTCTCTTTCAAAATGTCACTTATAACGAGATGGATTTCTTTTGTTGCAATAGGTTAACTACCGGTAGTAAACTGATGATGACACACTGAAGAATCTATCTGGGCTTTAATTACATAAGATGCGGCTACTGTTGAGTTAGAAATGTAATAATATTTCTGTTGCATGCTGTGATTCATCTTGGAGGGAAAGGATGGATATTCGGGGCCAAGGATATGAAAGGCTGGTATCAGTGACAACCATAAACAAAAAGTCAGCCTTAACCTGTTTTCAGTTTCAACTGAAGCATTTCGTATCTTACCCTGTATTTTTCAGCATCCACAAACAATTCTACTCTCTTTTCTGGGCATTATGTGAGAAATAATGAACTTTCAGTATTTCTTCCTGCTTTCACCTTGGTCTAGCTACTGACATAAACATTCTTTGAACCTGTTTTCAAATGGATTGAATAGCTTTTATAGCCAAAATTAATGTCATAGTTGTTTGGGAATGGTCAAAATTTAAAGAGTTAAGGGTTCTTGAAACTCGTTCTCTATCAGTGTATGAATACCCTGGATTTTTCTTGTGCTTTTATTCTTTGGGGGAAACTAGGGAGGAATTGCAATTTATGAGATGATTCCCCTTGAACGATCCTAAATATTAACTTGTAGCCGCTTGCTTCTGAACAACCACAGAGAAATAACCAGAGATTAATAAATGTTGCTCGATTTCATGGTTGTTCTTCTTGGGCAAGTTCTTCCCCACAATATTTTGAGTGTACACAGCAGCTGCTGCACACTTAAAATGAAAGGTTTTTCACGTTCACCTCTTAGCCCCTGCAATATTTCAGCTAAGCCTGCCTGAGGACTTCCTCCCTTCCTTTGATGGAAATAATAAAGTATGATGAGTTTGCAATAACAGCTCTCCTTTCCACCACCATCTTATTTCTAAGAAGTGGAACAATAGCTCCTTGTACTGCTGTGAATAAGACCCTTCAGAACGGGTAGAGTTCAGACCAAGAAGCTAGAATGGGGCTTTGTTCGTGCCAAGTGCTGCAGGGGTCGTGGAAAGATGTCTTGACATTGAGTTGCCATGGAAGCATTTGATGTTGTAGCGACACTTCTCTTTTTCGGGAAGTAGTTAATGTGCACTCCAATTAACACATCAGAAAGCAAAGCTACTATGTCAAAAGATCATCTGGTAGATTCCAAGGCTGTTGCCTATTTCTCCCTCCACCATCGCTGGTTTGTCTGCATTTTTTGGGGGGAGTGGGGGTCAATTTAGGATTAAAATAGTGCTCAAGGAAAGACATCACTTTCTCCAAAGATGAGGGTGGTAGAGAAGGGCATCAGTTTTACCTCATAATGAGATTTCTTAGGCACACAAATTTCCCTTTTGCCACATGCCTCCTCATCTGCCTGCCATGCCTGCAAATCTCTGTATTCGGTAGTGACTGACCTGCCAGGATACAGGGTGAGAAGCCACTACTGGGAACCAGGTCAGTGCGGGTCTCTGAGGTGCAAACTCACCAGGCAGAAGTTCAATGGTGGCTGGGTTTTCAACTCCCTGAGAAGTCATGCAAGTTTTAGTCTTATCCTAAGCCTGAGCAAATATCTGTCAACTGGAGTCACTGGATCTGGGCCCTGGAGGGTGGACCATTCCGAGGGAAGTCTGAGTGCATTTCTTTGCATGGATCGTTCTACCTTGGATGTATGCAGGTCAACTGCGATATGAAGAGATTTAGGTCTCCTACTGAGCTGCTACAGTGGACGCGTTTGGAGACTACTCAGACCCTTTTACCAGGCGGGTGTTCCCATGCACGTGGTGCTGTGTGCTGGCTGTTAAACGGTCACAGCTCTTCTCTCCAGGGACTTTCCTTTGACCTCCGCCCCCAACTCTCCAGGAGCATCCTCACCCACGAGGTGCCTGGGAATTTCCTTTCTATGCACAAACCTCACAGCCCTGGAGTAGTGCTGTCCTCAACAAATGATTGGCTGATGTTTACATACAAAGACCTGGATCTCATATGTGAGATGAGACGCTCTAGAACTTTCTGTTGGAAGAGGATGAGGCTGAACTTCACCTGACACCACCTCTTTGCTTAACTATTCCCTGCTTCACTTGCTTCCCTTCCCGCTGAACGGGTTCCTGCCAGGGCACTTCCTCAATTCACTCCTTGCACAAGAATTCCTGTGTCAGCTTCTGCTTCAAGGGAACATGACCCTTGAAGAAACGTGGTAACTAAATCTACTATTATGATGTTCTAATCTTCACAATACAGTTGTGATCATTTATATATCTATTTAACACTGGAAAATTTAAATATATATACCTCATCTGTTAAAAATGCAGACAGGTGTTTACAACGTTTACCAGCAATTCCACTCCTAGGGATGTAGCCAAGATACATGAACTCTCAAAAGGCCTTGGGCGAGAATGTTCATTGCACCTTTATTCATATAAGCCAGAACCTAGAAACCATGCAGATGTGTCTATTGGCAGAAGAATGTAAACATAAACTGTGGTGTGTTTATAAAACCAAATCTGACTCAGCAATAAAGAGCATGAGCTATGAGTACATGCAGCCATCGTTGAATCTCGATGATATCTTGCTGAGTGAGGCCAGATGCAAAAAGGCGACACTGTATGATTCGATTTAAATGAAAGTCTACCATAGATGAGTAATCCATGGTGATAGAAATCCAATCAGTGATTACTTCGCAAGAGGATGTGGAAATGGCTGGAGAAGGGCAGGAAGGAGTTTCTGGGACTCAAGAAATGTTCTGTCTTGATTTGCATTCATCAAAACTTATTGAAGAACGCATTTAAGATCTGAGCATCACACTGTATGTAAATTATACTTCAATTTTAAAAAAGCAGATGTAAAAAATATCTTTTTTTTGAGTTTTATTTTGATCACACACTTGTGTTGAACAGGGACTATGACTGTGTTATCTCAGAGTCCCAGACACAGGTGACAGTGATTGGCTGCAATATGTTAGCATCCCAGTGTGTTCCTTCTGCAGAATTTTCCATTTGGGTTCAGTTCACTTCAAGTTTACCTTGGATGAGAGAAACGGAGAGAAGAAGATTGTTGATTCTCCAGGTTCCTTTAAAAATGAAGGTCAAATAGGTCATGCTTTTGGATGACACTTTGTTTGCAAAAATGTAAAATGTTCTATCATTCATTCATTTTTCTCCTATCACTCATTTTAGTCTGCTTATGGCATTGCAGGTACTGAATTAGGTGCTGGTGAATATAGAGAAAAAATAAATGCTGTTCTTAGCCTTGAATGAGTTGAAGGAATTGATTGCAGCTATTACAGCAATAAAATACTGGGAGTGCCTGACTGAAGCACAGTACTGGGCGTAGCAACTGCTGAATGGAGTGGGTGGAGAAATCTACCTGGGGGTGCTAGGAAAGGCTTCCTAAAGGAAGTGATGGTTGGAATAAACACCCACAGCATTTGTAAGTCACAGAGACAGCACTGTCCTGCTGAAAGACAGACACTCTGGACTTAGGTCAACCAGAATAAACATCCACAGCATTTGTAAGCCACAGAGACAGCACTGTCCTGCTGAAAGACAGACACTCTGGACTTAGGTCAACCAGAGTTAAGACCTTTGCTCCAACACACACCATCACCGTGGGCAATTTGCTTGTTTTTTTGAGCCTCCACTTTACTATTTCTTTTTTTTTTTTTTTTTTTTGAGACGGAGTTTCGCTCTTGTTACCCAGGCTGGAGTGCAAAATGGCGCAATTCTCGGCTCACCGCAACCTCCGCCTCCTGGGTTCAGGCAATTCTCCTGCCTCAGCCTCCCAAGTAGCTGGGATTACAGGCGCGCGCCACCATGCCCAGCTAATTTTTTGTATTTTTAGTAGAGACGGGGTCTCACCATGTTGACCAGGATGGTCTCGATTTCTTGACCTCGTGATCCACCCGCCTCGGCCTCCCAAGGTGCTGGGATTACAGGCTTGAGCCACCGCGCCCGGCCCACTTTACTATTTCTAATCTGGGATATCAAAACTTCCCTTGCAATGTTGCTATGACAATCATACATAGCTATTGTTATTATTATTATCCATGAAAGGTAACATACTTAAGGCATGATCATCCACGAACAGTTTATCAATCAGAAACCCAGTTTAAGAGCAAGAAAGGTTCCTGATGAAACTGATTTGGGGGAGTAAAGCTAAACTCGGTTTTCTTGCCATTTCCTGCTCCTAGAGGCTGCCTGGCTTCCTTGGCTCATGGCCCCTTCCTCTGTCTTCAAAGCCAGCAGCATATTAGGCTGTCTCCGAACTTTCACTGTCACATCTCCTACTTTGTCTCTGCTTTCGTTATCACACCACGTCTCTCCCTCTGACCCTTGTGGCTCTGTCCCATGACAACCCTATGACCACATCGAGGGCACCCAGATAATCCCAGAGAATCTTTCCATCTCAAGATTCTTAACCCTGCTAAATCTCTTTCAACATGGAGAGTAATACATTCCGAGTTCCGAGGATAAGATATGAACATTTTTTGGGGAGGGAGCATAATTCAGCCTACAACAGAATGTAAACCAAGTATGATGGCGTGCCTGTAATCCCAGCGGCTGGGGAGGCTCAGGAGGGAGGATCACTTGAGGCCAGGAGTTCAAGACAAGCCTCGGCAAAATTGTGATTCCATCCCTTAAAAAAGAAAATTCTTGTCCCCCCACCACCTCCCCCCAAAAAAACCCAGAATGTATATATGAATTATCTTGAAGCCATTCTGGTGGATCTGAGTAGTTGAAGGGCACAGTTGTTGAATGAAAAAGAGGCCAGGTAGGGCCAGGGAATCGTCTTGCCTGTCACTGAGGGAGCTGGAACCGAAGGCGCTGAAGAGTCCTCATGCTGGAAGTCAATTCTGCTTAGGGTCTGGGAACTGGAGGTGAGGCTAGATCCTTGGATGCCATTGCAATAGGACAAGTAAGGTATGAACTAGAAAGTTCACCAATGCCCAAGATGGATTTCATCCTCATCACCGTAATGAGGGAGGAGATTTGAAGCAAGAAGATGAGGAAGGGAGGGAGAAGCATGAGATTCTTGCTTTCTGAGGGTTTTGACAGAATAGGTAATTGCTAAAGGAAAATAACCTACATGGTGGTCATTGGCAATTACTCACTTTGAAATTCCTTTAAATATTGGAATATTGAGGGTGTTAGACTTGATAAGATAAATATTTTATTAAAGAGCAAACAATTCACTGACTAACCTTATTGGAAGAAGATTCCCTCAATACAGAACAGTGACAAATTATTTGCATACAGGGCACAATCTCTTTAATATGCTCCTGTTTCTTTACGAAATTGAGGGATTAGTTGGGTCAAGAAAAATGAAAGAGCAAAAACCATTATCAAGCTCTTGAGGTTGCTAGTATTAAATAAAGTAATTTGAACAGCATTTCTACATCAGGGTCTGTGTAGCTTCTGTTTGATTTTTCTAATAATCAGAAGTCAAACAGTTGTGAAACATTCTTCTGGTGAACATTTATTATATTAACCACCCTTGTTATACAGATGTGTTTATGAGTTCAACTCTGGGAAGGTATTACAAATGCCCTTCAAAGCAAAGAGAAAGCTCGTTCATTGTTCACTGCACTTGGAGTCTCTGTAATTCTCAAAAAGACCTAGGCATTTTCTCTGTATTATCCAGGCAAGATGTCCACGAACATAAATTCTAGATAATAACCACCAAGACTGTGAAGATCAAATTCTATCAGGCCAGTTAAAATGTTAAATACTTGACTCAAAAGAGAAGTGACAAGAGCTACATGGAACAGACGCACACATTCAGACAGCTTAACAATACAGAATGTATTTTATTAGGCTTGGCCCCCTGAAGATGTCTTTCTGTATGCCAGAAAATTAGAAAAAAAGTACAGAAAAACAGGCTTAAACTACTTTGATGATAAAACACATTTATAAACGTTAGCCAATAAGCCAAGATTTTAGTTTCCCAGAAGATGGATACATGAGGTTGTTTAGAAATTCTGCAGGCAATCTGGTCTTAGATCTAGTATGTATAGATATACATTGATTTATTTTAATGGAAACAACACATACTCATGACATTGCTTAATAGATGATAGTACCCATAAAAATGTCGATATTACCTTTGGATTTCAGATATGAATTATACGATAACATACAAAAGTGGAAATGTGTTCAGAAAAGAAATGGTGAATGATTGTATGACAGTTTAAGACAGAACAAACATTTCAACACTCAAGACTGTGAACAGCAGGAGATTGGGATAAATAAATGGGCGAGAAGGGGCCACGATGTTCCTGGCGGTCCACAAGCTAACCATGTAGGTTTTTTCTTTTTAAGACTCAATATTTGGATTTTTGAAAAGACTGCATCAGACGGGAATTTTTAAGTAACCATTCTTGACAGGGGAATAGTGACAATAGCTTAAAGCTTTGGTATTTTATGGGTCAAGCGTGGAATTATGTTTGCTAATTTCCTCTCTGTTTTATAGTGGGTTGTTAAGGTTGCAACCAAAAATTGTAGAAGCTGTAACTTTTCTATAATTTTGCAATTCAGCGTAAACTGGAAGACGAGTTAAAGACAAAATTAAGGCAAAGCAAGCCTTGATACAATTCAAGGGATCCTTCTGGATACATGTACTTCCCGGTGATTATTATTCTTTTGTTATGAAATAGCTTAACATATTAAAAGGACATAAAGCATATTATAAGGAACATCTCATATCCCCAATTGAACTTCAGAAATAAAATATCATGAATACAATGGAAAACCTTGTGGGATGCTCCAGAGTATACTCTCCCTCCCAAATCCTTGGATCCCTCCTTAAAAGCATATATATGTAGCTCCTTAATGGATGTGTAGTATTGTTTGGTATATTCTTAAACTTTATATAATTGGATTTGTGTTATATGCATTCTTTTTTTCTTATTCAACATTGTGTTGTGGGAATTAGTCATGCTGCTAACTTTGTCTCTACTTCACTTTTTTCTTCTGTAACTGAAAAGGAAAATAGCTTTATTGAGATATAATTTACGTACCATATAATTCACCCATTTAAGGTATCAGGGTGCAAAAGTAGTTGTGGTTTCTGCCATTACTTTTAATGGCAAAAATATATATACTTTAAAAAACACATACTTTTTAACATATGCATAGGGTTACGCAACCATCACCACAATCTAACTTCAGAACATCTTCATTCCCCTAAAAAGAAAACAGGTACCCAGTAACAATCCCTCTCCCTTGCTCCTTTTCTCCAGGGAATCATAAGCAACCAGCTACTCATCTACTTTTTGTCTGTGTCGTATGTGTTTTGCAAACATTTCAAATAAATAGTCATGTTATTATTTGGCCTTTTGTGTCTGGCTTCTTCTTTCACTTAACCAAATCTCTTCAGGGTTCAACCATACTGTAGTCTCTATCAATGTGCTGGATAATAGTCCGCCATGTGAATACACAACATTTAATTTATCCATTCATCCACAGATGAATAGTTGGGTGGCTTCCACTTGTTGGCTATTATGAACAATGTTGCTATTCACATTCATGTGTAAGTTTTTTGTGTGGACACATGTTTTCATTTCTTTTGGGTAGATACCTATGAGTGGAATTGCTGGGTCAGATGGTGACTCCATGTTAAATATTTTGAGGAATGCCCAAATGCTTTACAAAGTGGTTGCATTGTTTTTTTTTTAATCAGCAAAGTATGACAGATCTATCTTCCCCACATTCTTGCCCACATTTCTTATTTTCTGTTTTTTTCATGGTAGCCATCCTAGACAGTATGAAGCTGTAGCTCACTGTGGTGTTATTTCATTTTTTCATGCTATTATTTCATTTTGTGAAAAATTCATTCTCCTGTTAATAAATGCTTAGGCTGATTCATTTTTTTTGCTCGTATAAAGAATTCAAGATGTAAACTTTTACATGGGCCTCTCTAAAATATAGAATTAGAATTGGAATTTCTGGATTACAGAGTATGCATAGCTTCAATTTTATGAAAAATTAGGGAAAATATTTTTTAACTAAATTTTAAGTAAAACGGGAAGATTTAGTTTTTTGGAAGCAAGATGAAAAACCAATGTTTAAATGTGCTCAATGAAGATAACTTTGATTCTTTTACTAAGCTGCATTAGGCTTTGCATGTCATTTCTACCCAAGTCAGTGCTCATGATACTTTGAACTGGGGCCTTTTTGTTCATTTGTTTTCTTTTTCTTTTTAATTTCCCTCAATTGTCTCAAAGGGGGCTGTAATAAAATATTTCGAAAGGACAGGTTGAACTTTGCACCGTCCTCTATCATTCCCTGGATGTGAGACCAGCATCTGTGCAACACTAAATAGTCTGAATGTTTTCTGCTGGTTACAGTGCAATTGGCATTCCTGGAGGTAAGCCCTAGTCCATCCATACAGAATGAGCAGATTATGGCAGGATGGATATCTTGGTGGGGCTGTCTCACGAATCGATCTAAATGGCCACTTAAATCATTCTCCTGCAGAGATCGATGTGGAGGTGGCAGAAGTGATCAGAGGAACAGCCACAGGCCAGGGGAATCTGAATGTAACCTCTCAGGCATTGCTCTGTCCTCGAAAGCAAGTGGGCATAATTGGAGATTTTCAGTTTAGTTACACTGCACGTGGGTCCTTCTGCAGTGTTGGGACCTCTGTCTCCAGGAACCAGTACTTTGGGAACTCCAGAGATATCTGGGTTATAGGAATTCACTTGCCTTTTCTAGATGCATGAGGGAGTCATTGCACCTTCAGATTCAACTTAAAATCTACTGTGCAGGTCTATTATTATACAGAGGTAATGTCAGTGAATTTAAACTGTTATCTAAGATAAGCTGTGTGGTTTCTGGTACCACATTCCTCTCTATGAGATGTATCCTTAAGATATATCTGCATGAAAAACACATAAAGACAGTTTTGGAATGATCCAACACACTTTTCTCCCCAGAGTAAATAGTTGGCAATATTAACCCGAGTATTGTAATGGCAACCTGAGTATGGCAAGGTTGACCTGAGTTTGGTAATACTGACCTGAGTGAATATAAAAAAAACACAGCCCGCTATCTACTTAGGACTTCAGACCTCTGCAACAGAATAACAGACCTACGTTTTTACTCTGAGATGGTGAAGGCAAATACATTCAGAAAATGTAGCGGCCTTTTCTTCATTAGATCATTTAGATAACAAAAGCCGTACCATTTTTGGCTATGAAGAGTATGTAAATGTGCGCTGGGTGATCTATGAGAATCTCGACTTTCACCAGCATGAAAATATCAGAGGATAATGGTTTCTTTAGACAGAGTACCTGTTTCAATAGGGAAAAGATGGGAAATCAGTTTTCCTCTAGCCGCTGAAAATCCAAGATTGAAATCTTTAGCCTAGCGAAGTTACAAGACATCATGAGGAAAGTGAGCAACATTTCAATTCAGTGGCTCTCTGAAGGCGAGAAGAGCGGTAACAGGCGACAGCGTGGCATGTTAGCGGTGCGCCCCTCCCCGTCATTTCACTCACTGAACCCAGTGGAATGCAGCTATAGCAATACTTTTGAGAAGATCAATTTCAAATAAGATTGCTCTGATATTTTGGGATAATCATGACGTTTAAGGATGTCTTCCTTCGGTCTACTGGGTATCACGGTCCATCATCTTGGATATTAAGCAACAAAATTACAAAACTGTAAAGTATTCTTCGGCAGGCAGTAAGAGAAAATCAAAATAAACACCTGACCCATTTAAGCTACAGACCATTGCTTTCAGAACATGATCTATCATGGCATGTAGCAGAGAGGAAAGGCTATAGACTCGCACGGTTGAATGAGACGTGGCGTGTAGCAGAGAGGAAAGGCTATAGACTCGCATGGTTGAATGAGACGTCGCCTAATAGTTGTTGCAGTTACTCTTTCGCTTTGGCTGATGGGGAAATTGTACGTTCTTTTACCTACTGCAACCCTTCCTGCCCAGTTTTAGGAAACCAGTGAGTGATAAGTATGAATGAAGGAGCATTTTCAATACCAGACACTGAGCTGAATCTGGCTTATGGACTAGGATGCATCAAAGAAGATCTCTTCCTTCCAGAACCTTATAGTCTAGTAAAGAAAGACAGACACATGATGAAAGAAGCATTTTGGGGAACTAGGTACATGACTACCCAGGGATTCTGATAAGGGTTCCTGGGATTTTTAGGATGGATGCTGCATGTTAATATAGAAGAGGCCACATCCAAGAGCTGAGTCCTCGGCTTCAGGTAGAGTAAGTCAACGTGGGGATGAGGTACTACTGTGACTGGGTGGTGAGTCATTGCTTTACATCGCTGCAAGGTGGTGGGTGGTGGATAAAATCTTACACGTTCACATGTTTTGAGGATAACACAGCTGAAAGATTCTGTAAGGGTAAAAGAAGATTATAAATGAAGTTCGGTGTTAAACACACGTGTAGGCCGGGCACAGTGGCTCATGCCTATAATCTCAGCACTTTAGGAGGCTGGGGCAGGCGGACCAGGAGGTCAAGAGATCAAGACCATCCTGGCCAACATGGAGAAACCCCGTCTCTGCTAAAAAAAATACAAAAATTAGCTGGGCATGGTGGCGCATGCCTGTAATCCCAGCTACTCTGGAGGCTGAGGCAGGAGAATCACTTGAACCCAGGAGGTAGAGGTTGTAGTGAGCTGAGATTGTGCCACTGCACTCCAGCATGACGACAGAGCCAGACTCTGTCTCAAAAAAAAAAAACCCAAAACCCATAACAACAACAACAACAAAAAAAAAAAACAAAAAAAAACAAAAAAAAACACCTGTGGTTGAATCCTAACCCCATCACTAATTCTGTGTCTGAGGGAAGTGAATTAAGATGCAGGTAATTTTCTCTCCTGTGACCATGGCTGGTCCTAAGCAGCTCAGCTCTTACACAGAGCAGTGACTGGGATCCAGTTAAACATCAGCCTCGTGTTTTCTAAACTGTGACTGCAGCCCATGGAATCTTTTTGGAATAGCAGGTTTATTTAGTGGTAAGCCCATTAAAACATTTTAAAACAGTGAATAAGGATGTTAATTATGGAAGACAAAAACATGCATGAAGCTTTAAAAGAAAGCAAGACTTAAAATATTTTTTGCTTGCCTGATTTGGGGGACTATTTCTCCAAGGCATGGGGTTATGCTCCATTACGTCACAGAGGAAAAGCTTGACAAGTGCTGTCCACAGGGGCGCTGTGTAAAATGTAGAACCCTGTCCAAATGATGCTCCTAATGATCTGTCATCATCATTTATTGATAAGTCATCTAAGTCCTTATTAAGCAAGAGCTGCCCTTTGGCTGTAGAACAATGGCTCTGGAATTTGGTGACTGTATGTTATCCGCGTTGATGTTTGCATTTGCAAATTGTCTTTCATTTGTCAGAGATGCCTGGGAAAGATGAGATCAAGTCTCATATGGCTTTTATGTAAAGGCAGGGATGCTGTGCAACCCCACATGTGGAGCGGGCGGGCAGTGGGTTCAAAGCACAGGAAATCACAAGGATCACATAGTTTTCTTGCAGCAGGTGATGCTTCAGCAAGGTCCTGAAGCAGATGTAGGGTTGAGACTGGAGGAGCAACGGGAAAACAGGAGTTAGACACAGAGGGAGGCAAGGAAAGGGGAACCAGGAGGACAGGGGCCAGGGCGAGGCTGCGAGTGCTGTAAGGAAGGGCAGTTAACTTAGAACCTGGTCATCATGCTCAGAAATCAGAATTCAGTTCAAGGAAAGGTAGAGTGTGTGATCCTATTTACAATGGCATAAAAATATTAGATGGCAGGAAATGCAATGTATCTCAGATGCACTATCTCATAGGGGAAAACAGATCAACACACTCCTTATAACTGCCTAGCTGCCCAAATTAGACTTTATCTGCAGACTTCAATGGAGAATGAGATGTCAAGTTCTTCAGTGTCCTAGCCAAAAAGATTAGAATTAGTGCATCTGGAAAGGTCTTAGTTAATAGTCTTCCTCACTTCAGAGTAAACTGAGGCCACAGGAAGTTAGCATCCTGATGTCAGTCTCAACCAGCCAGGCACAAAACCAGAACGTTACCCTACATCATGCTTTTATGAAATCTCAAACTGGAGTTGCTCCTAGACTGGAAAAAGGGTTTTAGACGGGAATATCTTCTTTGCATTCAATCACTTGGCAGTACAAAAAGACACTTACTGAGTGCCTGTTCTCCACCAGGCAGGCACTTTCTAGACACAAGAGATATACAGTGAATAGGATGCTCTCACCCTCCCTGCACTCTGGAAGCTTATCACCCATCCACTATCAAGCAAATTTATTTTTTATTTTTTTGAGACAAAGTCTTGCTCTGTCACCTAGGCTGAAGTGATGTGGCACAATGATGGCTCCCTGCAGCCTGGAACTTCCGGGCTCAAGTGATTCTCCTGCCTCAGCCTCCTGAGTAGCTGGGACTACAGGTGCATGCTACCATAGCCGGCTAATTTTTCTGTGTTTTTTGGTAGAGAGTGGGTCTTAACTATGTTGCCAAGGCTGGTTGCAAACTCCTAGGCTCAGGTGATCTTCCCACCTCCACCTCACAAAGTGCTGGGATTACAGGCCTGAGCCACTCTGCCCAGCGACAAATACTTTCTTAATCACAATTGTGACGAGGGTTTACAAGTAAATCATGAGCAGTGGCTCTCTTCTAAGGCTGGCCTATGTGAGCATGGTGGAGAACAGAATTGTCAACAACCTAGCAAACCCCTGAAAGTGAACGGTGCTTCTCCCCGAAACATGTATTCAACAAGGGGGATCCACAGAACTCAACAAGGGGGGATTCCACCTTGCCAACTGACAGCATCCCATCTCCCCTGAACAAGAAAGTCACATGGTGCCCCACTGTCCTGAAAGCATCCCTGTTCTTTCAAAACGGGCCAATATCCCCAGGAGATCATTCCGAACCCTGGCAGAATATTTTCATTTTCGGTTTGTTTTCACAGCTGCAGGAGAGAGGTGCTTTCTCTCGGTGTGTCGGCTAAATCTTCCACACAGCACCCTGACGTGCAGTTGCCCCACTTCATCTGCCTGTCACTGGGATTTTCAAGATGATGTGAAAAAGTGGAATCCCGTCTGACATTTTCTAAGTCACTGCTCATTTGCTGACATTCTCTCAGTTGTCTGGGTGGCAACTGCGAAGTGCTCCAGAGTGCATTTGTCAGAAGAGCCTGCTATGTGCAAGGAAGCCCAGGACGTGGGGGGAGACGCTTTAGACACTAGTGGGGCTAAAATAGGTCTTTCGTTTCATTTTTGAAGTGAACCACCTCAGAAAAGAGATCTGTAGACACTCCTTGCTACACGATGGCTAGCAGCTTCCCATACCTCGCCCAGACCGATCCTGCCTAAGACAGGAAGCAGATGAAGATGAGTCTATCAGCTGCATTTGTGCTAGAGGACACTGACTGATGGGTCTTGGTTCACTGTGGTGTACGTGCTGGGCTCAACCGTGGTTAAAAACCAGACCTGTAAGAATTCAGCTGACACTACTCTGCTTCCAAGTAGAAGCTCTGAAGTGCAAACACACATATGTGCGCGCACACGCACACACACACACACACACACACACACACACACACACGTGAACACACGCTATGCAGTTTCCTAATTGAATCTAAAATGTAAGTGGTTTGCTGTTTAAAAGGACCTTGCTATCTTGATAAGAAAAACTAATGAGATGCCCTTTCCAGAGCTGGTCACACAATAGGCCCAGTGACAAGGGCCCCTATCAAGAAATAAAGCAGAAGATAAATGAGATTTTTCTAATATCCATTTCACCCATTGTTCACCAGTGTCGGGCAGTACAGATTCTATTTATCACGGGGCAGCAGAGAGGAGACAGGATTCTGTAAAGAAAGCTTCCGTGGCAGCCTCGTGTTTTCAGCCACAGGTAAACCTCTTTTGTCACCTGATAGAAAAAAAAGGCAAGGCTCGGGTTTGTGGGGGCTGGGGATCAGGACAAGGTGATGTCCTTAGCCTTGCATTTTTACCTTAGGGATATGATAATGAAATTAACTTTTGGAAGACAGGGGAAAAGATTATTTCTGACTAATTTAATAGGTTACGATTCATAGACCATTAAATTGTAACTGTGTCAAAGGTTCAACATGCAAATGGAAGTTAAGAAATTGCCACCTAAGACTGACACAATTTAAAATTTTCAGAGGCTACATTACATTAAGACATAAAGTAAAATTGCAATTTCACTTTCAGGCTGAGAAGAAGGTTGGCTAGGTTTATAGGAAACTCCTGTTGTCCTCTTCCCTAGAAGGAACTCTAGGGTCAATATTTAGAAGTTGTTCCAGAGCATCCATTATAAATGGATGAGTGTTAGACAAAATGATCAGATGTCAACCTGGGAAATAGTTACAATTCTGTGGCCCTGTATTTTTCAAAAATTGACCTGTATTAATCCTCCTCTGAGAGGAGGCTGGCTGAGAGGCAATCCATGTGGAGTAGCAACTCCATGCTGCTATAAGGACAGACCTGAGACTGCGTAATTTATAAAGGAAGGAGGTTTAGTGCAGAGTTCCACAAGGCTGGGAAGGCCTCACAACCATGGCAGAAAGCAAAGTCATGTCTTACATGGCGGCAGGCAAGAAAGTGTGCAGCGGAACTGCCCTTTACAAAAGCCACCAGATCTCACGAGACTTATTCACCATCATGAGAACAGCACAGGAAAAACCCACCCTCGTGATTCAGCTACCTCCTACTGGGTCCTCCCATGATACGCTGGGATGATAGGATCTACAATTCAAGATGAGATTTGGTGGTGACACAGCCAAGCCTTATCGCTACCTTTACAAGACCTACATCACTGCCAGAAACCTGACCCTGCAAAGGGCTCACTCAAGGGAAACATTTTGATGCATGTCTGTCCTCTTCTGGCTGTGTTCAGCATGATGGGGAGTGTAGCCACATGACAGCTAAAACATTTAAAAACATTTTACATTTCAACAGAACTTTCTTATCTGCAGAACTCAAAGGACTGAGCCAGCTGCAATTCTCCCAAGTGCTGTTTACCAGGAACATGAAGAATGTCCTTGTTCTCTGAGAGGAGGCTGGCTGAGAGGCAATCCGTGTGGAGTAGCAACCCCAGGGTCAGATGGCAGGCCAGGCCTGCAGAGAGCAACACACACCCTACACCCCTGACTGCCGGCGCAACCGAAGGAGAGGGGAGCGCTCCACAGATCCACTGGGAAAAAGAATCATTTTGAGCCAATATCCATGTACTCCTCTGGGAACTTTTGCTATTCATTCCTTTTGCTATTTTTAGGGGAAGTATGCATTTTAAAAATAAGTGTTTCCTCTCCAAACTTCCTCCATATTTTCATATTATGAGTGCCCTGTAACATTTGCAGAGATAAGCAAGGAGGGAAAGGGGCAAGGAAAATTCAGCTATCTTCTTACAGATTTTCTGTTTCAAAAGAGCTAAAGTACATGCACGGAAGATTCATTTGCATTTCAATAAACATTTTCTCTCTGGAGTTGCTTCGTTTTTCCTCTTGCTTCTTGCTAAAAAGACATCCTCTTCCGCAGGCTGTGACATCATTATTTAATGCAGGCAACCATGCCACACTCTGTGCCTGCTGGGTAATATGAACTTTAAGCTAACCAGTCTGGCTTTGGGACTCTGCTGGAGAAGTGATTCAGAGAGCATGATGGTTGGTGTGACCTGTTTGGAATCCCTTTTGATTTACCACTACAGTGTCAAAATACTGGCCAGGCAATAATTGTGTAAAGTGGGGAAGAATTTGCTTCAGATAATAGAAAATCCAACAATCTTCGGACTGTTATAAATAGCCTTGCAAAAGCAAAGGGACCTGGCCCTCTCTTCTCTTCATGCTTTATCCTGAAAGCTTCCTGTCTTCATTTTTTTTTTTTGAGACGGAGTTTCACTCTTGTTACCCAGGCTGGAGTGCAATGGTGTGATCTCGGCTCACCGCAACCTCCGCCTCCTGGGTTCAGGCAATTCTCCTGCCTCAGCCTCCCAAGTAGCTGGGGTTACAGGCATGTGCCACCATGCCCAGCTAATTTTTTTTTTGTATTTTTAGTAGAGACGGGGTTTCACCATGTTGACCAGGATGGTCTCAATCTCTCGACCTCGTGATCCACGCGTCTCGGCCTCCCAAAGTGCTGGGATTACAGGCTTGAGCCACCGCGCCCGGCCAAGCTTCCTGTCTTCTTTTCCTCTAGGATGGCCTTGTTTGTTGAATGAATGAATGAATGAATGAATGAATGAATCCATCATTTCTTGACTACCTTCTAGCTGGTCTTCACTCACTAGGCACTCAGAATCGGGAATAAAAGCAGTGCCCTTCATCTTCGGGGTACATGATCCAGTTTGGAAGCTGACTAAAGTCAGCATAAGGATGTATAATAGCAAAAGATGGAGAGAAGGAGGAGGGGAATTCATACAACCTGAGAGTTATCTAGTTGAGGTTTTATGTTTACTTTTGCCCGTTTTAAATCTAAATATGATGGGGTGTGGGATGAGGAACACAAGAGCAAACTGACTTAATCAATGAGAAATTTGTTTTAAAACCTCCGTAGGCTGAGCATGGCGGCTCATGCCGGTAATTCTAGAACTTTGGGAGGCAGAGGAAGGTGGATCACTTGATGTCAGGAGTTTGAGACCAGCCTGGCCAACATGGTGAAACCCTGTTGTACTAAAATTACAAAAATTAGCTGGGTATGGTTGCAGGCACCTGCAATCCCAGCTACTTGGGAGGCTGAGACAAGAGAATTGCTTGAACCCGGGAGGTAGAGGTTGCAATGAGCCGAGACTCTGCCATTGCAGTCCAGCCTGGGAGAGAAAAGTGAAACTCCATCTAAACACAAAACAAAACAAAACAATGACAACAGCAGCAACAAAACCCTCTGTAGCACTACACCCAAGAAAAAGAATACCTGGTCCATTCTAGACACCACAGCAAGTAAAGACATTTCGATGACATACATTATGCTTCCTGAGCATGACAGGACAAAGTTCTGCATGATTTCCACTTCACAGATACAGAAACAGAGACTAGTCACTTGCCGAGGTTGCGTTAGGAAGTGGAGTCATAGAATTTAAACCTTGGTTTGCCTGTACAAGCCTATAATTATTCCCACAACCACAGGCTGCCTTCTAAATAAAAATATTATTATCGTTGTTGATGAGTGCAGACTGTGGGAAGCTGATGAAATTTTATAGTTATCCGGAATGGTCAGTAGGATAGGACTGGCTGACCACATGTTCTCAATAGCATAGGATATGCTGTTCAGAGATTTGTAAACTTTCCTTTTTGCTTAAAGAGGGTTTATCATTCTCATGTAATTGACTTACAGCCAGCAGGGATCTCTTTGGTCCTCAAAGTCAACCAGACAATACAAGGTAACAAGTAGTGTGGAGGGAAACAAAGATGGCCAATGAGGTTTCCATCCATTGTCATAACTGGGCTGGCCAACGCAGACAGGCAAGGAAGAGCACTGGTAGACAGCAAACGATGGGAAGAGACAGCCTGGGGAGAAATGCCAGATGTAGGTGAAGGGGAGGAAGGCAGCAAATCACACTGCCACGTGTGTACCTATGCAACTATCTT